>CM042167.1:8399057-8558861 GCA_023376005.1 Doryteuthis pealeii
AATTAAAAAAAAAAATTTTTTTTTTTTTACAATAGACCCATCAAAACATAGAAGCACCTGCAATGTTGATATTTGAATACAACCTTTAGCGTCAAATTTGTGGGGTATTAGCACCTGCATAGTTGATATTTGATAACCTTTAGCGTCAAATTTGTGGGGTATTGGTTTACATCAGTTACAATAGTTGCCATTTCAATGGCAAGTATTTTTTTTATTATTTTATTTTTTAAATGAGATGCAATTCCTAGCCTTATGCCCATCTGGTTTTGAGTTGTCTTTCTCTTAGTCTGGTTACTCACCAAGACTAGAGAGCCCAGTCTGCCCTGCTATTTTACTATTACTTGAAGATATGAGTTCATGCCTTTTCCCAAAGAAAAGCATTAGTGCAAAGTGAACACAAACTGTCTCTGCTAGAATTTTAAATATCTCTTTGATAAGATAAAGCAAGAATTCTTGCCGTGTCAGTGCTACTGTATGGCTGCACCACTTGGACTAATGAAACACTTAGAGAAAAAGCTAGATGGGACCTACACAAGGATGCTGCGAGCTGTCTTGAACAAATCTTGGAAGCAGCACTCTACAAAAAAGCAACTGTACGGCCACTTGCCTTCTATCACAAAAAACATCAAATAAGAAGTAGACATGTTGGACAAGTAGGACACACTCATAAGTTTCCCAACCCTATTGCCCTTATGGCAAGGCCCAACCCCTTTTTATCATATGGTTGCTAGAAGGCGGTGACTGAGGGTTTACATGTCCTGGGAATGGCGTTAAACTCTATCTGATGGTGAGGTTCTAGTTTTGGAGGTTTGGGGAATGTGGAGCACCTCTTCATCACCATTGCTCCCTGGACATACACATGGACACACCAGTATAGGCCGACCAGTAAAAGCTGTGGGTTTTTACCTACGTCAATCAGCTTTGTGCAGATTCTGGAAGCCGTGTTAAAAGACCTACCAGGGCTGATGACTAATAGGGATAGGTGGTGAGAATGTGTCATGGGGATGATGATGAAAGGGCAGTGCTTCTGGATTCTATAAAAGCTCTTATCATGAGGTGTGTGGTGTAATGTTTAGAACCGCAGGAAATAGATTCGTTGACCTGAGTTCAAATCCTGGACGAGGTTGTTTGCATTTCACATAGCATGGAAAAGGTAGTCATCCAACTACTCTTGTTCCACTTATGGGTAAATAGTAGGGCAGATTGGGCTCTTTAACCTTGGCTCGGTAACCAGTCTAGTAAAAGGAAAACTCTGAATTAAAACCTGTTAATTTCCACTTAAGAAATTGATCTTGTGTTACATCCTGCTCGTGCGGAGGCGTTAGTAAATACATATAAAAGCTCTTATCAACCTGTGTGACACTTTTATAGATGTCTCTTTTCCTGTAAAGATTTAGCAAGTGATGATAATAAATAATGATATTTGTCAAATGAAATGTTGTGAAATGTCAACTCAAGGAGTAGTGCATGTGAAAACCATTTTGTACTTTTTGAAAAATTATAATTTCTATAAACATGAGTATTAAATATTTCTCTTTTTTTAAATTTTTTTTATTTTCAGCTTCTTGGTGTATGGTGTGTTAATGAGTGGATACAGTGTGGTAAACCATCAAAAATTCAAGTGGTTGAACTTGGCCCAGGCCGTGGAACTTTAGCGTTTGATTTATTAAGGGTGAGTATATATTGTAAGGAGATAATGAAGGTCCTGACTTTTGTGAGCTAGGACTACTATATTAGGAGTATATACAGCACGAGTATATATTGTAACGAGATAATGAAGGTCCTGACTTTTGTGAGCTAGGACTACTATATTAGGAGTATATACAGCATGAGTATATATTGTAACGAGATAATGAAGGTCCTGACTTTTGTGAGCGAGGACTACTATATTAGGAGTATATACAGCACGAGTATATATTGTAACGAGATAATGAAGGTCCTGACTTTTGTGAGCGAGGACTACTATATTAGGAGTATATACAGCACGAGTATATATTGTAACGAGATAATGAAGGTCCTGACTTTTGTGAGCTAGGACTACTATATTAGGAGTATATACAGCACGAGTATATATTGTAACGAGATAATGAAGGTCCTGACTTTTGTGAGCGAGGACTACTATATTAGGAGTATATACAGCATGAGTATATATTGTATATCCAAACTGAATTTATTCTTATCTGAAAGTCTTTACAAAGAAAATTTATTCCTTTTTGCGTCTAGCTTTTTTCACCAGAGGGCGCTGACTGCGAATAACAGCACTTGCTTTCCTCATAGCGGCCATCTTAAGATCTCGTCGGTACTTGGTCTTTGAGAGTGTCTTTCTGATGGCAGTAAGAGTTCTTCGTGGATCTTTTTTCATATCAACTCTGTTAAAAGCTTTGGCTGGACTTCTGCCATTTTTTGTCTTGCGGGTAACAAAGACAATTCCTTTGCCATCTTTGCATGCCTCAATACCAACTGTTTTCTGGTGGATGAGACCATTAAAATGGAAAGAATGGCGTCCTTTCAAATTGTTACGTTCTGTGCTGAGCCAGAGTCCATTTCTCTTAATTAAATGAGAATTGTTCTTCCTGATGATCATCCACTGTAAATCAGCAGACATTTTGATGGCTTTCGTAAGACTTCACGGTAACTTGAAGCAAGGTCCTGACTTTTGTGAGCGAGAACTACTATATTAGAAAAGGAGGAAGAAGAAATAAGAGATGATAAAGGTTTAAAAAATAGTGATGAGCACAAAACAGGATGAACGATGATTTGACCAGAGAGTGACCCCCGAATGGAGAATTGAGTGTCAACTGGAAGTTTCGGGTGTTGACCGGAACCGGAAGTCACGTGGTGACGTGGAACAACAAAGAAAGGTACCGGTCTCTTTTTGCTTTCGGACGCGTAGGAGAACGGACGGGCCTCTGGTGCCTAGTATGGGGTCACGGTAGTTTAATAGTTCTCTGTCTCTCTGCATTTTCCTCCTGTCTGATACGAACCCACGAGACGAGCACGATAATAAACGCTAGCAGTTGTGACTACATATTTCTCGCGTTGTAATTTTTATCAACAAGATGACCGCCACTTGCAGAATGCCTTTTTAGTACGGTGAATATATCGTCACCACCACCGCTGCGTTACTTATATCATTTTGGTACTGTGAAAATACCACAACGTTACAATATGTTAGGGCCAGTTTAGCTCAGTCTGTAGAGCATCCGACACAGAACCACAAGGTTCCGGGTTCAAAACCAGCCTGTGCTAACTCAGTGTATGAGTAGCAGCAGGATCTGTGCAGTAAAATGAGGAGCTGATGGTAGGTGTGGCATTCCACTTCAGATGCCAAAAACAATCTTCTTGGTCTAGTGCTAGTGAAAACTGGATAGACTCCCTCGCTGTCTGTCTGATACCAACTTTAGGCCACCCCGACGAATTTCCTTTTTTTTTTTAATATACAGCCTGCGTATATATGTTAGGGCCAGTTTAACTCATTCATTAGAGCATCTGGCTCAGAACCACAAGGTACAAGGTTCAAAACCGGCCCTCGCTAACTCAGTGTATGAGTAGCACAGAGATCTGTGTGGTAAAGTGGGGAGCTGATGGTAGGGGTGGCACTCCATCTTAGATGCTAAAACAATCTCGTTGGTCTAGAGCTAGTGAAAAAGGGATAGACTCTCTTGCTGTCTGGCTGAATCCGACTTTAGGCTGCCCCGGCGACATATACAGCATTGTAAGAAGACTTTCAATTTATACATAGACTTATTTCGTAACCTGGTTTGGTCAGGGGGTGGGTGCTATTCAAGTAGCTTGTATTTGGCAGGAATAATCTGGTGGAGCCCATCCCTTTTTAGGTTTACAACTGGTTTCTTCTAGACCGATTGCTATACCAGGGTTAAAGAGTCCAGTTTGCTCTACTGTTTATCCATAGCTTGTTGTTGGTTGTTTTTGTTTTACGGCATATCAACTGTTTTTGGGTCATTTAACACCGAATCAAGTCATTTTGATATCGGATTGCTTACAGTATCTGCTGTTGCTTAAATGGTCACCCATCTAAGTATTGAACTGATTCATTGCTGCTTAACTTTGGTGATCTAGTGGGAACCAGTGCTTTCAGCGTAACTTGACCGTAAGCTCCATAGCTGGAGGGAGTCATACCTTACCAGCACTAAAAATGCCTCCCCAAAAAGGGCAGTACCAACAGAGCTGGGCTATTTTTGACACCATCAATATATGGAAGGGCTCCTTTGTGGTGTTGAGAATAAATAAAGCATACAGACAAGATTATTCAAGATGATTTTATTTTTCCAGATCCACCTCTAACATAATGACTGAATAAAAACAAATATATGTATATTTACCCAACCCTGCCTGCCCTGTCAACTGGAGCTGTAGAAAACGCCAATTGCACCTCTGCAGAGGAGTAAAACCCCTCCAATGGGGCCACCTATTGTATGTATATATATATATATATATATATATATATATGTATATATATATGTATAAAGGGAGAGAGAGATAAACATTGTGTTTTATAAATGTTGATTATTAGTATAGAATAGGTTCCCGGTTCAATACCGGCCCTTGCCTATTCAGCGTATGAGTAGCACAGGGAACCGTGCGGTAAAGTAAGGAGTTGATGGTAGGTGTGGCGCTCCACCTCAGATGCAAAAACAATCTTCTTGGTTTAGCATTAGTTAAAAGGGGATAGACTCCCTTGCTGTGTTGCTGATACCAACTTTAGGCTGCCCAAACAACTTTACTTTTTACTTCATCAACTTTGGAAATCTTTAGATGTATGTAAACCACCAATTAAGGTTTGGATCTGATAAATTTAAACTTGTTTGATTTTACTGAAGATAGTTATAGTTACAGCTGTTACAATCCGAAAAGAATAATTTATTGGAATTTGTATGGGAAAAATGTTGTTTAACAAGGAAATCTAAAATGAAAAGTATTGATTGCTTTGGTGAGAAATTCAATAAACAAGACGTAAAAACAAGTGGCAAAATGGTGGGTGCTACATTCAAATACGTGAAATTAAGCTTTCATAATTGCAATTAGGATGGCCTCACGTGTCTTTATTTTATGTGAAGAGAAGAGTATAACGAATTTTGAAAAATCTATTTTGGAATGGTTTAACAGTATCAATGCGCTGCAGCTTGAGATGAACCATGTTGTTCTAGTTGGGCCATATGTATTATCGCCTATTGAATCAACACAAAAAATATTATGTAAAAATATTTCATTCTGCTTGGTGAGTTGGTCAGGGTAAACATCTCTGTGATTGTGGTGATTGTTCTGAATTTTTTTCTTCTTTAATAACTGTTATAGGTGATATAACCTATGCGCCGATAATAACCTATGGACAATAATGGAATGCGCCGACGGCTACTATAAGTAATAGGAACAATTGTGGCTTGACGGAAGCAAATGCGAGTCAGCTCGTAACTATATTGGTCGGACGCAATCTCCACTTTCTTTGCTGTAAATTTCTACTCTCTTGTTAAATACATTTGTCTACATTGTTACCGGTCGTGTTTGTTTTATTTTGACCCCTTAAAACCCCACAACAATAACTTTCTTTTCTTCATATAGTGGTAGTCTCTCATGTCACATCCTTGTGTTGGCTGTCCCCTTTCTTCACTTTTGTCACTGGGCCCTTCGAACCCCAGTCTCGCTATTACATTCACTTTCAGACTCATACCCTTAGTAAAGGTATGACCCCCCTCATAACACCAACTATGGGCTAAATTGTACCACTATTGTTTTTATACAAGGATAGCTTGGGCATTAAATAACCCATGAAAGTTGATATGTCATTAAAGAAACCAAACCATCATCAAGATAAAAAAAATATGACAGTATGAAACAACAAAAGACACCAGCTGTCTGCTTACTCTACAGTGTAGTGGGCAGGTAACATGTGTCTTTTTGGCCAATTGGAATGCATCACTGAAGCATATAATACACCAAAATTTCTTCTCTCTCTCTCTCTCTTTTTGGTGGATACCCCTTCTGCAAGGTATACAGTCAGTATATTACTAACTGTATCCCTTGCAGAAGGGGTGTTCTGGGTAGGACACTAAACTGCATCTGATGATTAGGATCCAGTTCTGGAGGTCTAGGGAGTGTAGAATACTCCTTCATTAACATTACTCCCAGGTCCATTTTCACTTGGAGCAGTAGTACCTGTTAGGATCCAATTTATTGGTGAAATAAATCTGTTTCACAATCATTCATATTTGATAGGACTGTGTGAGTGTGTAAAAAAAACAAAAAAAAAACAACAAAAATTTAAGTAATTACACAAAAATGTAAATATCAACATACGTTGAATGTGATTCTCGGACCTTATGACCTTTAAGCACCCCTTTTGCGATCTCAATTAGTGGGGACATTTTTTTCCACTTACACCGTCAAAATCCGGTTAATTGTTAAAAGATGATTTTTAGAATTTAAAAAAAAAATTATAAAACTAACCCCTAACAAACAACTGGATTTTGACCGTGTAAACGAGAAAAGTGTCCTTGTGAGTCGAGATCGCGGAAGGGGTGCCTAGAGGTCATATGGTTCTAATTCTCTAACCTCTATGCATGAAATGATTCTAATCATTTAAATTTATCAAGTTTAACATAATTTTTTCTATCTGTTACCTCATCAGAAGATTGAGTCTTGAATGTGAAAATATGAATTTGAATTTTAAGAAAAACTAGTAATCAAATAATGATTTTTAACAGATTGTTTAAAATATACATTTATAATGATTTATATTTTTGTGTCTTTTTGTCTCTAGGTATTTTCTCAGTTTCCTGCTATGAGAGATGCTGTCTCTTTGCATCTAGTGGAAGTGAGTAACAAGATGAGTGATATGCAATACCACAAATTAATTGGTCACACACTATTCCAGGAATGTAACACCAATAGCTTTATGGGCAATGCTGTTGTCAAAGAACCTAATTCATACAGACATTGCATCAGCAAGTTCAATATTCCAGTCAATTGGTACAACAAGATGGAGGATGTACCTCAAGAATTTTCTTGTTTCATAGCCCATGAGTTTTTTGATGCCCTCCCTATTCATAAATTTCAGGTAAGCATTTTCTTTTAGTAAAATGAATCTTTGAAATGTGGGACCATATGAACTTTAGGCACCCCTTTTGTGATCTTGGTTCATAAGGACATGTTTTTCATTTACACTGTCAAAATCCGGTTGTTTTGTTAACAGACATATGTGTACAAATTATTTTCATTAGGAATACTTGAAACCATATAACTGTATGCAGATTATTTGCATTAGATATAAATATTTGAAGCCATATGACTGTGCAAATTATTTATATTAGATAGGAATACTTGAAAACATAACTGTGTGCAAATTATTTTAAGATATACAACTTTATGCAAATTATTTGCATTGGATAGGATTACTTGATGCAGTATAACTGCAAACTAATAATTATTATCATGCATAAATTTAAAAAAAAAAAGTATGATTGAATAAAAATGGCTGCAGTGAAATGTTAAAAATGTAAATAATTATTATAATCAAACATTTACAAATTAATCAAATTTTGGGATTAAGTTACCAATAAGAGGTTGATATGCAGTTAAATAAACCAAACCAAAAATGGTTATCCTGTAATTCCTAGGTGTGTTTATATGTCTAATGGCAAAAAGAGTATAAGTAAGAGTAAAGTCAGCGGAGTTGTCTATTGTCAGTATCAGCCAGACAGTGAGGGAGTCTATCCCATTTTCACCAGTGCTAGACCAGGAAGATTGTTTTTGCAAATAGAGGAAGAAATCTCTATAAAAAGAATATGAAAACAAACTTTGTGGCTCTTAAAACTTGTTTACAAGAAAGATTCCTGCTAAAATAAAGCTTATAAAACATCTGATACCTTTTAGGTTTCATATGAAATTAATGCGATCTGTGTATATACCACAAGATGATAATTTAGCTTTTACAATGTTTGATATGTATACTTGAGCTATCGCAAATAATTCAATATGTAAAAGGTATAATAATCTTGATTTAACTGGAGTGGAATCCTTATACCATTGAGAAAGTGTGATATAAATGTTACTCAATAGTGGGTTATTTCCTATAAGTACAACATAAACAAAGTGGAACCACTCTTAACTGATAAATTATTTATTTATTTATTTATTTCTAGTAGGAAAAAAGATGTGGTTAGGGTTTAGGGTTAGTTTAATGGGAAAATAAATAATTTATCAGTCAAGAGTAGTTCCCCTTTGTTTATGTTGGATTTATAGGAAATAACCCAAAAGTGTCCCTCTATCTATGCTACTGACTGAATTAAATGAATTTTTTGGTATCCAAGTGTCTTGAAATGACCATTTTATGATCTCATAAACACCTGACAGTGAGCTCTACATTTGAAAGATATGTCTGGAAATTCTTTTTATAAAACACTTTTTTTTTGTTTTGTTTTGTTTTTTTTGTTTTGTTTTGTTTTTTTTTGTTTTCGTTTTACAACCAACCTAATTAAAGGGGAATAATTCTATTAGAATTAGGTCATTTTATATATATTATATATATTTATATTATATATTACTAGCGTTTATTCCTCTTGAGCAATGGCTGGTTTCCCACCTGGCATTGCTCTTGGAGAAATCACTTCATCTTGGATTTAATTACAATATTGAAATTCAATAACCTGTTGATTAATCTTTTTGATAACTAATCTGATGTGATGAGGGAAGGTCCCTTTTTGCAAAAATTGAATAAATATCCAATTTTTCATGGGAGAATAAAAATAGTCCCTATTAGTGTAGTGGTTAATGTGCTTAACTACAACATCAAAGTAAGTGAGTTTGAACTCCAGTTGTGCTATTATGTTCACATTCAGACTAATACTCTTGGGAAAGGTATGACCCTCGCTCCCTCCTTGATCCAGTTATGGGTTAATACCACTACTCTTCTTCTACAAGTATGGCTTTGGCATTAAATAATTCCTGAAAGTTGATATGCTATTAAACAAAGAAACCAAACCAAAAATATGGAATTTTGATAATCTCAATTTTACCAATATTTTTTTTGTAAATTACGTGATATAAAATAATTTTTTTTGCCATGAGCAAATCTTTTAAAGCTTATTTGTTTTTATTGCTACTTGACATAGAAAATTTTTTCTTCGGAATAAAACCAAGTTTCTTACTGTAAAATTAAAATTAATACAAATATTTAAGTTTCTTTCTACTCTGGAGCGTTGAATTTAATGGTAAAAATTGGTTTTATCTATATTAAAAGATAAAAAACTTAATTTACTTATTAAATATAACTAATAACTGAAAGTTATATCTCTTACATGTGCTAAAATGTGAGATTTTTCCAAAGATAATGCCTTCTAGATGATCCTAAATTTTAGGTCACCTACCAGGGGACCCAATAATGCCTTATGCCAAGTTACAATTCATAAGGTCTAAAAGCTGATGAGCCTATAAAACACAATTATACAAACAGAAGTATGGAATTTGAAATATAGATTTATATTGTATATAATTATCATATATTTCTTTCTCCCTTGCCTTTTCTTTCTTTTTTCCCCCTCTTTCTTTCCCTTTCATTCCGTTGAAATATGCGTGTTTAGTGTTAGGGATTCCACACACTCTTTTCCCCTCTCTCTATTCTCTTTTTCTTATTATATTTTCCTTTTTTTTTTCTAATGTGTAGCATATTCTTTTTCTTCCCTTTTTTCACAATCAAAAGGAATGGTCCATTTTTCATCTGAGGTGATGACAAGAAATGACATGGACATACTAGCATATTGATGTATAGATTATTATTAAGCATTACAAATTCATTGATTCTTTATATTAAGTTTGTTTATTTTTTTTTATTAAGCTTTACTGAGAACTGATATTTAGTAACAGCAAATAACTCACAAAAAACAGTTCTACATGAAAAATATTTTCATGGGATTAAGAAAAATCATTTAAAGTCCTTAATTATACTTAACAATCAGAATTATGGCAAAGTGGTTTAAACTAGATAATCTAAAAAGACTTAGTTTGTATTAATAGTAATTTGTATTCCCATTTAATATAGATCTACCTTCATAAACTACAGTGATCAAATAATCATTAGTATTCATGATAAAACTTGTTTAATATTTGTTATATATTTGTTCATTCAATCTATAAAGGTAGATTACCACAGTACAAATAACCTTGTGAATAAAAGTGCTGGTTAAGGTGTATCTTAATTATCCAGGAGTTATAGCCAGGTGCAATGACCAATAGGGATGGGTGGCAAGAGAGAGCTATGGAAATCCATGTTGTGTTAAGTTTTTAAGGGCTATCCCTTGACCTTAAAGCAGGTGCACTTGTCCAATGGAATTGGATCCCTGGTAAAGAGTTCCTCGATAATGAATCCTTTGGTTCCTCTGGTAAAAGAGTTCTCAGTTCCTGGTAAAGAGTCCTTCAATAATGAATCCTTTGGTTACTCTGGTAATCGTATAAGTTTCTGAGTATTGGTAAAGGTCCGGCAATCCTATGTCTGTCTCCAGTGAGCGCAGTTGTAATTATGACCAATGTGGGGGGTTTAAGTATTCTATCACCCCCGCCCGCCCTGTTGGCTGGGGCGTTAGAATGCACCTCTGCAGAGGGGTAAGACTCCCCCAATGGTGCCACCTGTTGGCCGTGGGTGGTGACCCGTGATGCTTAAGGATAGATCCCAGGTGGATGAGCAGTTCATGACATGCAATACTCCACTTTGGCCCTATCTTGGGCTAGACGGGCGGTCGGAGAGGCCTCCTCTGATCAATTGGCTGGTCACGTCAAGCCCTAGCACCTATATGATTTTCCCAACCCTATTGCCCTTATGGCAAGCCCTAATCCCTTTTTATCATATGGGTGCTAGAAGGTGGTGGCTGCGGGTCTACATGTCCTGGGAATGACGTTAAACTCTATCTGATGGTGAGGTTCCAGTTTTGGAGGTTTGGGAATGTGGAGCACCCCTTCATCACCATTGCTCTCTGGTCCACTCTGACCCGGAGTGGTAGTACCTGTTAGGGTCCCATCTATGGGTTAAATAGAAAAATGTATTTATAAAAAAAATTGTATTATCCATTAAGAATTGATTTATTTCAAAACTTTATTGGCATTAAATGACCCACTGAGGTTGATATACCGTAAAACAAAACAAACCAAACCAAATCTATCACCCCCGCAGTATTGCTAGTGATTGGTTGCAAGAATAACTCAGGTGACCTTGGCTAGTCTATAAATCTAGGTGAGGAATTAGAGCACACCTTATATCATAGAACATTCCAACATGTTGTCAGTGTAACCTAATGATAATGATGATACCAATATGTAAAAGTTTTGTCACCAGTTTAATTGCACTTTAAAACATATTTTGATAATTCATACATGCCAAATATTCTTTTAATATTTATAACATTTTTTTCTATTTGTAAGATGATGTTTTATTCACATAGTTTCATGTTTTTATTAATTATTTTCCAGAAAACTGAAAAAGGTTGGTGTGAAGTATTTATAGACCTTGACAATAACCCAACTTCTGCCAGTGACTTCAAGTTTACACTATCAAAATCTCTGACTCCAGCTTTGGTCTGCCTTGATGTAAGTCATTTCTCATAATAATTATTCAAATAAAAACATATTACACTTATAGATCATCTTTGTTTTGCATGGAATATGCTAATTGTTTGATTGAAATTCACAAAGTTGTCTTTATTTGATTGAGCTTATTTCTAAATATTTCAATCTTTTTTATATTTAAAAAAAATCATCATCATTGCTCCCAAGTCTAATCTGACCCAGAGTGGTAGTACTTGTTAGGGTCCCATCTATGGGTTAAATAGAAAAATGTATTTATAAAAAAATTGTATTATCCATTAAGAATTGATTTATTTTAAAACTTTATCGGCATTAAATGACCCACTGAGGTTGATATGCCGTAAAACAAAACCAAACCAAATAAAAACATATTACACTTATAGATCATCTTTGTTTTGCATGGAATATGCTAATTGTTTGATTGAAATTCACAAAGTTGTTTTTATTTGATTGAATCATTTCAGTTTTTTATTTATTTTTTTATTCTTATTTTTTTAAAATGAAACATTATTAACCATTATCATTACTAGCAGGACCTGTGGATATACCACAGTTTGATAATTTGATTATTACAATATTTGATATGTTTACTTAAGAGCTATTGCTAAATAGTTAGATATGTAAAAAGTATGATAATTTCTCACACTTTGTTTCCTTTAAATCATCAATTCAAACAGATTAGCATTATTTTTTTTGCATTCTCACCCCCTCTCTATATTCCTCCTACTCTTTCTTTCTTATTATATTTTTTCTTTGTTTCATGTCCTTTCTTTCTTTATAATAAAAACGGAATGGTCCATTATTCAGCTGAGGCTGTAATAAGATATAATAAAATATTCGGTGGATAAGCAACACCAGATAATCAGTATTTACATTTTTGCATTTCCTCTTGGATGATTTGGAAGGTCTCATTTTTAACCAGAGGGTGTTGCAAGATGATAACTGATGGAAGATTAAGGAACACCAATATTAATATATGGATTAATTATGACTAGTTTATTTTATTTTTAATTTTGGTTTGCTTTTTTATTGCAACTCACTTGATGGTGGAAACCAGGAACAACCAGAATGAGTTGAAATAAAAAAAGCAAATAAGAAATTAAGATGAAAGAAAATATTAGTAAGAATTAATTTCAATCTTTCATTATTGTTTATGCTTTTATATATTTAAAACCTTCTTTTCTCTGTCTACAATTGGATACAATTGTTGGCCTAACAAAATGGTTAAGATTGGAATCTGATAATGTCATGATGTTACATAATTGTTAGTACCCTAGCAATTATGTATAGTTAGTGTAGAAATTAAAATGGCTGTTAGAAATTATGGCTAGCAGTTTTTGAGTACAATATTATGGAAGATTGATTGACACATGTTAAACTCGTGTTGATCCCTTTTCTGGTAGATACCGTGAGAATGAGTAGAGGAATGAGAAAGAAGGGCTCTTCCAGTTTTGATTTGAAAGAGTTAGTTCAGTATTGGGCGAGCCATGGAGATAGTAAATAGCACTCAGCGTGCCCTGGTGGGGCCGTATTCACTCTGCGCAGTTGATCTGGATGGTGATTTCTAAATAAAATATAATATGAAGAAAATCTAAGTCTTGGGTTATTTATCCCAAAACTTCTAATGACCCAGGTCTTCTGATAGACGAGAAATCCCTAATGGAAGACCAGACACGAAAAATCCCCAAGATGAAGTTCCACACACTAGAAGAAGAACATCCATTTACATAAGATATGAAAGACGCTAGAAGAAATATATAACAATGACAGAAAAACTTGTTTGTGTTTTTAATATTTTGTTTTGAATTTTTATTTTTAGATTGACAAGAATGATCCAAGAGAACACATAGAAGTAAGTTTGGAATCTGGAGCCATTATTGAAAGAATGTCTCAGAGAATTGCAGAAAAGGGAGGCTTTGCTTTAATTACTGACTATGGACACCAAGGAGACAAGACTGATACATTCCGGGTAATTATATAAAAAAATTGATCTAGTTTTTTATATGCTATTTAAAACTGGCTTGTTTAAAGGTTGTCTTTTAAAGCCCTTGAGTCCGATATTAAGTCACATCCTTTTTATAGAATTTATAATTAATCTATACATATATAAAGGGCAGTTGTGTGAATCTGTATGTCTGGAGGAAACTTCGAAAATAAAACAATTAACGACAAAATAAATATATATACACATTAAATATCACCAGGGCTTGATTTTTGAACAAAAATAATAGAAATTTGATTTATATTCGTGAAGATAATTGAAAAATAAAATTTAAATGATAACGGCATGGATTTTTTTTTTTTTTTTTTTTTTTTTTTTTTTTTTCATTTAATATTTTAGGTAGTAGACATTAACATTTC
Source organism: Doryteuthis pealeii (assembly GCA_023376005.1). Taxonomy (NCBI): domain Eukaryota; kingdom Metazoa; phylum Mollusca; class Cephalopoda; order Myopsida; family Loliginidae; genus Doryteuthis; species Doryteuthis pealeii. The sequence goes on from CM042167.1 coordinate 8,413,008, forward strand.
TTTTCTGAGTGGCTGGATCAATGCAAGGTCTATTTTTTTTACATAGTGATTTAAATGGGGCATCTCACGAGGATTCAATTCACGATTCAGTAATAATGAATCTGTGGGACTAACTTTTAAAAAAAAAAAAAAAAACTCTACCCAGGCAACGCCGGGGTAGCCACTTCTAGTTCTAATTTAGTATATTTAATTACACTAAAACTTAAATACTTGCACCTGGAGGGTGCATATTTTTGCTAGTTAGAATAATAAACAACCAATTGCAATACAGATAAGGAGATGAAAAGTTTATTTACAATTTTGAAATACAAGGGTGAGTCAAGTTTTGCAATATTTTGATACGTGTTAGTTTGGATCTGCGAGACTAACTTTAAAAAGATCCCCCTCTACCTTGGTACCGCTGGGTAACAGCTGCTAATTGCAAATAAATAAGTGGTTTTCAGTCATTGTTATCTTTTGTTGTGTAACTCATCAATAGACACCTTCCTTAAAGATTAATAGCAGTAGTTTCCTGATTCAACTTTTTGATCCTGGACATTGAACTATGAGATTCATCTGACCATTGGGTTTATCTGTCTTGCTTTACATCCACCATGCTGCTATCCATGGTTTCTGGTGCTACATGCTTGTATGGTGCATGTAATACTCTCCTTCCCCTGAATCTGACATCCAGTGATATGCTGGAGCAATATTACAGAATAATAATGAGGTTGCTTGTTTATTTTTGAACAGACCTTTCCATTTTTATTGCCGCAGTTATGTGGCTGCTGTTTCTACTTATGTAGGGTTACCAGTAAAGACCTATATCACCCAGCTCTGCATGGATTCCGGATGCTCTGTGGAAGACCTGCCAGGAGTGATGATCAATAGGGATAGTTGGTGAGAGAGTAATGGGTATCTGTGCTGTCAGCGTGACCTGATGATGAAATAAAAAAATATTGTATAAATAGCAGTTAATAGTTATCTCCCTTGAGAAATTATAATAATCGTGATGACTGAAGACCTCTTATTTCACACCCACTTTAACTAGTGGGCTTTCACTTGAGTTTGAGTGACGGCAAGTCTTCTCAGGTCTCCAGGACTAGTATTCTAGCCGATCTTAACAATGCTGTGGTTTGTATAGTCTCAATTCTTTCTCTGATTTTCAATTTGTCTAGTCTCCTTTCCAAGCCTTTAGGGATTGTTCCAAGTGTGCTAACTACAGTTGGTATCACCTTCATCTTTATGTTCCACAGTTTTTTTTAGCTCTCTGGCAAGATCCAAGTATTTATCTTTTTCCTTTCATTTTCACTGTGGTTTGCTGAAACAGCAAAATCCATGAGATGACAAGTTCTTTTTTTTATGTTTAAGAATTCAAATTATTGGTCAGTTATTGGAAGAAAAGAAATTGTTTCCAAGAAATTTAAAATTATTGTATTTAGGGGGAAAAATCACTTCTTTTTATGATATAAAATGGATGGATACCTAAGAATCAGCAATGATGTACATTTTTCTTGTATTATATAATAACATTTTTTTATTTTTATTTTTTTATCTTTATACTGAAATGTTCTTGACCTAAGAAAGAAATTACCTACAACCATAAAACATAAATGCTTTTTCACATATTCACTTGTTCAATATGTGTAGGTTCATTACACTTGGTACATCATTTCTCTAGTTTCTTTAATAAAATAAAAATTCCAATAAAATTCAGTAAAAATTAAGAAAAACTTATTGTGACTCATTATTTTAGTAATATAGTAAAATTAGCAATAATTTTACCTTTTGAAATTTGGAAATTTATCTTGCAGCAACATGGCTTCTTATTATTGTTAATTGTTAAAAAATGAGAAAACCTTCCCCTGGGTCAATAAGTATACATATTAAGTTTGGTAACTTTACATCAAACCATTTGACTGTCTATAGAGGACAGACAAACTCTTCTCAATTATTGATATGGATTCCATTGTTTTAAAAGGTTAATTTTGTATTTTCTGCAAGGAGTTGTCAGAATTTGTTTTCATTATTTTTTCCAAACATTTATTCCCTTATTTTCCAGTCACCCCTTGTAACCTTTAATTGATCCTCCAGATTTTTACAAATTCCTGGAGTCAACATCAATCCATGAGATTACTTAATTCCTCTTTTTCTTTTGATGAATTAGTTTTTTTTCCCCCCAAATTGCTGTGATAATTTCTTTTTTCTTTTCTTTAAAAGGGTTTCCACAAACATACAGTTCTTGATAATGTTCTGAGAGAGCCTGGAAGTTCTGATTTAACTGCCGATGTTGATTTCAAGTACTTATCTAAAATGGCTGGCGATCGAGGTAAGTAATTTTTTTATGTTGCATATACCAAGTATAGAGATGAACACAATATGGGAACCAATAATTGGAAAGGCTAGATTAAATTGTCTTTTTAAATTAAATTAATGTAAAAATTAAAATGTTGGAGAGTAACTGATGCCACTTTGAATTTCCAAAATTTAAAAAAATTTTTTTTCTAACTCTGGTTTCGACTGGGGAGTCCAATGGCTTCAGACCTGGACCTTACAAGCTAACATTGTTGATCCCAGGGGGCCATTCCCCCAGGCAATACCTGCCCCCTTGATTTAAAGGGGCAGGGCTGGGTTTATTGCCCAGTGTCTGCGGCGCCGCCATTGTGGGGGAATGCCAACAGGATCAACGCATTTTTTGCACCTGCCACCCATGAGTCTTGGCTTGTGGGTGGTCTCACATTAATAGGGCCTTGTGCCTAACCTGTACACATGGGGTATGTGGTAAATATTTTTTTTTTTTTTTAATGGTTGTGATGCTACTTGGATTAATGACATCATTAATTGGATGAAATAATTAATAAGTTCTTCAACGCTTTGTTTGTTCAACAGTCAAACTATTCAAAATGATTTCCCAAGTTGAATCATTGCTATGCCTAAATAGTCAAAGGACATATGAAGAAGGCTACAGTGGAAAAATGTTGTGTTTTTATATATCACGATAAAGATGAGGACAACAGTCCGAAAAATCATATAAATGAAAAATACATATCAAGCCTCATCTCAAGAAGGGGGTTGCACACAGTCCTGAATATGAATAATTTTTAAATAGATCTATTTGACCCATAGATAGAATTCTAACAGGTACTACCATTCCAGGTCAAAGTGGACCTAGGAGTAATGGCAATGAAGTTGTTCTCCACATTCCTCAGATCTCCAGAATTGGAGCCTCACCATCAGATGCAGGATTCCCCTTTTTGTGAGGGTGTCTTACCTCTCTGCACGGGATACAGCATATTCTAAGCTCTGCTGACAGGGTGTGTTGATGTTATAATTAACTAGTATGTAAGCATATATCACCTGGCTTTCTAAATTAGAGATCTCTTGGAAGTGTTCAGTAAAAGTTGTCTAAAGAACATTTTAAAAATTAAAATACTTCTCTATGGCTATTCTTGACCTTCTGTTGATTTTTATCAGTTCTATTAATACAAAACTGTTTGCCAGAGGAAATGGCTTTGTTTGGAACTGTTTTTTTGTTTTCTTCCTATTCTGAAGTATATATTTACCCAACTCCTTCACATGAGCAGGATGTGACACAAGGTCAAATTTTAAGAGAAGTTTAACGAGTTTGAATTCAAAGTTTTCCTTCTCCTAGACCAGGTACCATTCTAAAGTTAAAAACTCCAGTCTTACTATTTACTTAACTGGAGGGAGAATAGTTGAATGTATACCTTTCTCTAAAGGTATTAGTGCTATGTGAAATGCAACCAGACTCGTCCAGGATTTGAATTCGTGCCACCATGTCCATTTCCTACAACAATAACAATTACATCACAGGCATCTCTGATGAAAGGTTTATCTTATTCCAATGATTGGTACTCGAAAGAAAACTACCAAATTAACTTAAAAAGAAAACAACCAAAAAACAAATTACAAATGTTTTGGCTACCATTCTGTTGCACTGATCAATTAGTTATTTGTTTATGCATTTCATGTATGAACTTACATTAAAAATGTGCCAATAAGTTTTTTTGTTTTGTTTTTCTATATCCTTATTTTAAGGTAAATAACAGTGGAATTAAAAATATTCTTATCAGTTCAAAGATTTCATGACTGGAGTAAATAAACAACAGAGAACACTTGATGAATTAAATTGTGCATCTGTAACCCACCAGATGTTCATTTTTATAATTAACATTTTAAAATTTCTTTTCTTGCAACATAGTTTAGTTTCCAGGTTTTTATTAAATCTTACTGTAATTTACTAAATATTTTTTGTCTGTCAATGAAAAACTAAAATTTTCTGTGGTTACTAAGTCAACAGAGTGACCTGTTGTTGGTATCAGCCAGACAGTAAGGGAGTCTATCTTTCACTGGCGCTAGACCAAGGGAATTGTTTTTGGCGTCTGAGATGAAGTGCCACACCTACCATCAGTTCCTCACTTTACTGCACAGATCCCTGTGCTACTCATACACAGAGTTGGCAAGAGCTGGTATTGAACTAGTCAGACGATAATTCCAAAACTAAAAGTTTTTAGCAAGAGGCCCAATTTAGAAAGTAAATATAACGTTAAATTGTACACTTACTTTTATGTCCATCAGGTTAGCCCAGAGGTTTCCAAGCTGTGTGGTTCCTGCTACATCATTGGAGTTAAGCAGCTCTGAGCTTGTTTACTTAGTTGGATGACCATCTAAGCAACAGCAGGTACTGTAAGAAACCAAATATCAAAATGACCTGATTCAGCATCAAATGACCCCAAAAGGGTTTATATGCTGTAGAACAACCAACCAAGCTGTGTATGGTGGTTGTAAGGAGTTCTCATGGCGTAGTGGCTAATGTGCTGGACTGTGACAGTATAGTGAGTTAGTTTGAACTCCAGTCACACTATTATGTTCACTTTCAGACTAATACCCTTGGGAAAGGTATAAACCACTTCATATCCCCACCTATGAGTTAAATAGACAAGGATGGCCTTCGCATTAAATAACCCATGAAGGTTGATATGTGATTAAACAACCAAACCAAACTGTGTTGCCAATAATCGCTGTATACTTCGTCTTTCTTTTAACTAAATTTTTATTTGAATTACTTCCTTTAGTATACATTTTGACTTATATTTGACTTGGTGGACTATATGACCTTTAGGCACCCCTTTTTCGATCTCGATTCATAGGAACATTTTTTCAATTTACACTGTCAAAATCCAGTTATTTGTTGGGGTTAGTCTTAGGGGTTAGTTTTATAAATTAAAAAAAAACAAACTTTAAAACTCATCTGTTAACAATTAACCGGATTTTGATGGTATAAATGGAAAAAATGTTCCTATGAATCGAGATCGAAAAAGGGATGCCTAAAGGTCATATGGTCTGATTGGTTAACAAAACTTAAGTAATGTGGTACAGAAAATTATTATTAAAAATTTTGCTGCCACTGCAAACAATTTGGAAAGCTTTGTCTAAGCTAACCTGAATATTTATCTTTTTGTTTAACTGCATAAAGTAGACATTTAATTGAAAATGTCTTAGCCAGAAACCAAAGTTATCACCTTTATTCCAGTCACAGTGAAATCAAAACTTAAAAATACTATGTTTGAATTTGTAAAAGAAGCAATGGCCACCAGAGATTGTGGGAATAAATATTAACCTTTCTATTACTTTATTGCTCCTTATAAACCAAAGTCTGTTGTTATGCTGGTGTTTATTGCTGTAATAAAAACTGGGACAGATAAATTTATGGTCACTTTATGTAATTTAAAATCTAACCTGTAAGGTGAGTTTTAAATTAGTATTAATAAATGTACTCTTCACATTGCTGCTCCTGCTGCTACTGGAATTAGCTATAAGTTTGCTTCAGCTGTTGTCATGTTTTGGATAAAGAGTAATTTAAAGTTAAATAAATCATTGTGTAAAAAGTTAATCTGCTCTCGACTAGATTAGGGAAATTAATTTTAATAGAATCTAGCGACTGGAAGAAAATATTTAGAAATTGAATTTTTTTTAATGAAAAAAAGTAGTTCTTGGAAAGGTGGAATACTTAAGAGTAATTGTGTCCTGAGTATGACATTAAATTGCATCTGATGGTATGTCTCTTGGATTGGTTGTCATACCAAGAGCCCAGTTGGATTTATACCTTTCCCAGGGGTGTTAGTACTATGGGAAATGCAAATAGCTTTGTTGAGGGTTTGAACTCAGGTAGCTGAGTCCACTTCCTATATATATATATATATATATATATATATATAAAGATAATCTAATGAGTCAGACGAACCTACTATTAGTTTCGCATAAAGCTCTTCAGGGCTAAAATCTGATTTTAGCCCTGAAGAGCTTTATGCGAAACTAATAGTAGGTTCGTCTGACTCATTAGATTATCTTTATTATTGGCTCTACTTAGGAATCGAGCACTTTTTACTTATTAGCTTTCTCCTCGCGGTTATATGAATATATATATATATATATATATATATATTATATATCTTATATACATATATATACATATAAATTGTTTTTTTCTTTTGGCCAAATACTGTACCAATAGATTATTTTTTGTTGGTATGAATATCTTGGTCCTTTCTTTTTTTCAAAAATTTTTTTCTTCCTGGTTGATGTTTGGTAGTATATTTTTACAATCAAACTTTCTGCTGGTTTTTTTCTCTCCGCAAGGATCTACCAACACGCTTGGTATATTAAATTATATATGACCTATATGAATCAGATAGTGTCTGACTCATGTGGGTCCTTATAATTATGCTCTACTTAGCATATTGAGCACTTTTTACATATATAACTTACTAAATTCCTTTTGGTGTTTTCTTTCTTTCTTTCTTTCTTTCTTTCTTTCTTTCGGTCACTACATACATGTGTACTGATGATTATTTTCAGAAAGTATGGATGTGTTCTTTTTAAAAAAAAATTTTCCCCAGATATCCATTTGAAATTTTTTTTTATTTTGAAAAAGTTATTTTTTTTTCACAGCACTAGAATTTAGAAATAATATATATATATATATATATATATATATATATTATTTCTAAATTCTATATATATATATATAATATATATATATATATACTTGCACACATGGACACATTACCAATTTTATATGTAAAGTAAATTGATTTATTTGCAAAAACATAAATGGTGACTCAATAGGTCACTGAATTATTCTAATATTTTCATAATCTAGATTCAACAAAGAATGTAAATTTCAATTTTTGAGCAGCTGAGAAGTTTTATTCCAAATACAATGCTACTTTAACTCTTAACATCCTATACCGCCTCATTCTACCTGGCCAGAAGTCTCATTCGTTTTCCTAATACATCCCAAATGATAGCCTTTGTTTAAATGTAATATTCAACATATTTAGAAGTCTTTGATTTAAGGGAAATAACAGGTAACTTTAGATGCAAAAGTCATTTTTAGCCATTTTTTTTATATATCTTTATAGGAATGCTCTGGACTTAGAAAATTCTCAACAGGATGTTAACAGTTAACTTACAAGTTTAATTCCTTCTGCTCATAACTCTATTTCTTTGTATATCAAATCAATTTTCCCTATTGAAATAAATTGAAATGCCCTTAATTCGTTTCAACCCTCCTAAAAACACCCTATTTTTTTTTTTTTTAAATAAGAAAAATAGCACTGTATTGTATAAAACATAATAGAATGTAATGAATTATGTACTTTAATATATTTTAATATTTATTTTTTGTAAATAATATTTTTCTTTTCGTCATAAATTTGGAAACAAACTTTTTTGTGAACTTAGTAACATAAGCGTATCTTAAGCTTGTTCGTACCTCAAATTTTAGCTGTCAAGATAAAGCAAAAAATCATCAGTTGGGGCATTTATAAGTCAAGGTACCACTGTGTTTACTGAAATTCATTGTCACAGACACATTTAAAAGAAGGAAAACTAATTTCATAGTAGGCAAAGAACTGCATCTCAAATATTTGAAAATAAAGCTTTTGGTGTTTGTAGAATTCCTTATTATCCACATGGTTCCAGTTTTAAGCTTAGGTGTCTACCATATTTTGATAAGTAACTTTCTTAATACTTTTCTTTGTAGTTATTTTATTTATTTATTTTCTGTAAGTGATGATGTGTCACTTACTGATTATCAATCATCTGTATAAGACATGTTTATTTGTATGTGTAAGAGGAAAAATCCTTATCACCAGTCTCTACATTCATTGTGTGTGTGTGTGTGTGTGTGTGTGTGTGTGTGTGTGTATATATATTTATATATATATACACACACACACACAGACAAGTATAAATTAATAGACAAATGAGCTAAAATAAATCTTTTTTTCTGTCTGATTAGTAAAGAAATTGATTGAAAGAAACCAACTCCTAGATATAAAGATAAGACAATTTATGGTCAATGTTTTTGTATTCTGAAATTGGATATCTTAGCCCTTTTATATTCAATTTGAAACAAGTATTTTCATAGGGACAATTTTTTTTTCAAATTGGGGAATGTGGAGCCCCTCTTCATCACCATTGTTTCCAGGTTCACTCTGATCTGGAGTGGTACTACCTGTTAGGATCCCATCTATGGGTTAAATAGAACAAAATGTGTTTAAAACTAATTGAGTATCCATTAAGAAAGAAAACAAAAATATCTTTGGCATAAAACGACCCAAATGGGTTGACATGTCGTAAAACCCAACCCAACCAACCAGTGATCCCAAATTACCTATTTTATGAACACAAGGTCACTCAGGCTAAAAATGAGATCCCTAAGATTTTCCACATGGCACTTGGATAGACACATACTGTGACAATGCCTGTTCTTAGCCGATGCATTCCCTTGCTTTGTTCATTGTATTGTATGTAATGCCAATCGTTCAACATTAGACCCCATCGTTGTGTACAGTCAAAGTTGCACACAAGTCTGAGACTGGGTCATAAAGGGAAATAAAATGAACAAAGAAACAAGACAGGGCAAAATTTTATGACACAGAAGGGGTGTATGACACTCAGGATAACAGCTTGAACTGTTATCCAGCCTGGCTAAAACTCTCCACTCCACTCAACTCCTCTCCTGACTGACACTAACCTCCAACTGTAACTGACTGACTGACACTTTAGCTCTCAGTGTTCATAGCAAACAGTATATATGCAGAGGGTATCCCCTCCTTTTAACTTCAGGATAGACCGCCCATAAAATAAACCAGAACTTCTGCTTAAGGACGGAATTCTGGTGGACGAGCAGTCCATGACCTGCAACACCCTACTTTGGCCCTTACTTAGACTAGACAGGCGATCAGAGGGGCCTCCCATGGTCAATCGGCTGGTCATGTCAAGCCCTAGCACCTATATGATTGTCCTGACCCAATTGTCTTATGGCAAGCCCCAACCATTTTTATCATATGGGTGCTAGAAGGTGACTGGGGGTCTTCATGTCTTGGGTATGTTACTCTAACTGATGGTGAGGTTCCAGTTCTGGAGGTCTGGGGAATGTGGAGCACCTCTTCATCACCATTGCTCCCAGTTCCACTCTGACCTGGAGTGGTAGTACCTGTTAGGGCTCCATCTATGGGTAAAATAGAAAATTTAACAAAAAAAATGAGTTAAAAAATTCTTCCAAACTATTGCTATGAATCTTTCAAAACTTTGCAGGCATTAAATGACCCACTGTGTTTGATATGCCATAAAAAAAACAAACAAACCATAACTTTGGATTTCAGACTTTCTGTCACCGAGGGTATTTAGAATAAGACATTAATTTTTAGCCCCTTTCAAGTTCTGGATTCAGGTTTTTTAGGGTTTTCTTAAACTTTTGACCAAGAAGCACTTTAGATTTTAACCATGTTATAATCCAGCTCATACATATATATGCACATATATTCAGCTAAGTTTTGCTAATGCTAAGTTTGCATATACATACACACTTGTCACAACATACAAAAACACAAGCTTCAGTATAGTAGTAAGTATTTATCCAACCTGTTTGCCATGAGTAGGATATGACTCAAGGTCGCAAGTATAGGTCATTCAGTGAGGATCACACTCACTATTCAATTTGAAATAATAGCTTGTTAACCATTATACTAAAATAAGATATCCGGACTTCAGTATAGTTGTATAGATTTATTGGATCAGGTATCTAATAAAGTTTATATAAAGTTTTATAATTTTAAAAGAATTACAATATTAGTTTATCATTAGTGCAAAATTAATTTTTCACATATCCTAACAGCAACAACATGAAATAACTAATTTTTTTTTATTAAAATCAAAAACTATTTTAGTATAAAAATGTCTTTGGTTTGTAAATAAACACAAACTTTAAAAAAAATCTTACAGTGAAATTCTAATGTCAAAAAATCGTGTTGCTTTTATTTACAAACAACTGGAAGTTTGTGGGGAAAAGCAAAATCTGTCCTTTTCCAAACTGCTCTCAGCTGGGGTGCTTATTAGATACCTGATCCGATTTATTTAGGGGGAGAAAAAAATGTTTGATCATATGAAACATCAGTTGTAAAGATATAAATTGTTTCTAATTTCACAAGCATGGCATTTTTACTTTCTAGATCAATACTAATGTAAGCAAACAAACTAAAAGTGCTACAGATACTTTCTTGTAAATTTACATAAATTTTATAGACATTGCAGCTGTGCTGCTTATCTTATATAACAATTTCAGGTAATAGTAATAATTTTGTTCCATGTTGAATACATTACTCTTGAGTCCAATCTTTGCTGTTAGAGAAATAGAAAGGTTGCTAAGTGGATTAATATCATCTTAAGACTAACAATGAAATCAATTTAGTTCTTACATATGTCCAGTCTTTGTGTTAGAGAAATAGAAAGGCTACTTATGTAAAAGTGGATTAATATCTTAAAACTAACAATGAAATCAATTTACTATTATGATACTCTTACATCTACTAGATTATTTTAAGCTTATAAATAGTAGGTAATTATCCAACCTGTTTGCTATAGTTAGGATGTGACACAAAGCCACAAGTATGGAGCATCCAGTAAGGATCAAACTCATCATTCAGTAGTAATGGATTTTCAAGACTAACTTGCTAGTACACCACCCCATTAAGCAAGCCCCGACACTAACTTTTTTCATGACCGTCCCGAACAAAAATTATCAACCGTCCCGAATGGGGTTTGGACCGCCCTGAAATCAAAATATTTTTGTTTAATTCATTAGCATCATCTATACTTGTCAGTCATCAGTAGCATAATAACATGTAATAAAACATTAAGAAAAGCTGAAGCAGTGATAATTCTGGATATTTGGACACAAAATCCATTTCCTTGTGTGTTTTGAGCTAAAAAAAAATACTTTTTTACTTTAAGTTACCCTGAGAAGGGTTAGTAGTACATAATTCGGTCCTTTTAAACTATCTCCCTCCACCATTATTCATTACATGGCTTTGAGAATAGACCTGCGGTGCTGTAGTCTCATTTTGGGGTTAGCATTCGGGCAATCACTGGACAGCCATTATTGGAATGTAGTACAAACTTTTAGGAAAAAAATTTACTGTCCCTAGCAAACTGTCCCGGATGATGTATTGATCGTCCCGGATGTAATTTTTATCGTCCCCGGGATGACGGGACAGTGTTAGTGTTGAGCCCAGTATTTACAAGTATTTTGGTTTAGCTCAGTCAATAGAGCTTCCTCTTAGGAACCATTAGGTTCTGGGTTTATTACTGGCCCTCGCCAACTCTGCACATGAGTAGCACAGCTTAGATCTGTGTAGTAAAGTGGGGAATTGATGTAGCATTATGGCCTTCACTAACTCAGCGCATGAGTAGCATAACTTAGATCTGGGGTGGGGAAGTGGGGAGCTGGTGTGGCATTCCACCTCAGATACTAAAGTCTCCCTGGTCTAGCACTAGTGAAAAGGGGATAGACTCCCTCACTGTCCGGCTGATGCTGACGATAGACCACTCCATCAACTTTAGTTTTTTTAACTTAATAAACTCAGCTTACCACTAAGGTTATTGCTATTAAAGTTTACAATTACATCTGCTATCAAATTTTGTGTATGTTTTAAATTTGGCTGAATTGTACCTTAGAACTTATATAAGATTTATCATGATAACTTGAATTTAATAGCTAAACAATCCGAATCTGCTAGATGACTTCTGAACCTGTTGGGTTCTTGTTATAACAATGATCCATGATGATATTGATGCTTCTATTTAGGATTTTATTTAGGCTAGTTATCTCTATTATATAGAGAATTTGGAGGATAAAAATATATTACTTCAGTAAAAAATTGTAAATTATTGAATTAAAAATTTCCGACCTTATTGTTACTCAGGTGAAAAAAGAAAATTATTTTCCTGATCTGCCAACAGGCCAGATTAACACAACGTTTTTTTACGTGGGGATTTTATGGGGCCTCCAGTAAAAAAAAAAAAAATTAAAGATTTTTCAATACCCATCAGAAATGGAAAAAAACATGTTTTCGGCATAAAATTACCTTAAAAGGGTTGACATGCCATAAAATCCAACCTACCAACTTTGTTTCTTTCATTCTGTTTTTCCTTCCTTCTATCTTTCTTTCCTTCTCTTCATCAGATTCTTCTTTCTATTTGTCTCCCACATTTATTCTTTCTTTCTATTTTGTTTCTGTTCATTCTGTCTTCCTTTCCATTGGTCTCTCTTTTCTTTCAACAATCCTCCTTTTTCTCTCCATAGTATGGCTATTGTTATAAATGTTATCTAACATACTAATTGTTTTGTAGTTGCAAGTAAAAAAAGAAAGGAGGAACTAATCTATGATTATTTATCTTTCTTGAGGAATATGTTCATTATTGAGGAATCCAGACATCAACCCCACACTATTATTATTAAGTTGCCAATTACCCCAGTTTTATTCATTCTTTTAGCACATATTAAGGATACCCTGATTCACTCTATATAGCTACATTCCAGTATTTCAGCTTATTTGTAAGCACAAACACAATGAGAATTCTAGTTATTTGTGTAAATTCTTGAGATGAGATGTATTATTTAGATTTTTCAAACTGTTGTCCTCATCTTTATTGTTATATACACAATTTAAAGGCTTTTTATTATGACATTAAGGCTACAAAAACAAAACAAAAAAACCTGAAGAAGGCTGGAAGGCACATCAACCAAAATGTTGTGTATATAACAAAGATGAGGACAACAGTCTGAAAAATCTAAATAATACAGAGAATTTTAGTTATACAGATTTTCTATAAAAGTTGTGTTATGGTTAGCAAGCTAGATAAACAGACCATTGTTAGTGAATTTGATTCTCCCTGGGTGCCCCATACTTATAGCCTTGTGCCACAACTAACTAAGCTTAATAAATATTTTAACAAAATAAGAACATCTACATCTGTTGTTTAATAATATTAGTTTTTAAAAAAAATAATGCAGTTTTCTTTTTTCAAATGAAAAACTCTTGTTTATAGAATTTATAATTCATTGTAGATAAATTATTAAATAAAGAAAAGTACTCTATAATTAGCATTTAAGGGTTATCTCCCTTGAAAAATTGAAGTGAGTATAAATGTAAATCCCTACACTATTATCAATTTACAAATTTGATTGGAAATTACTTTATCCTCCAAATTGTAACATTTTTAATGTTATTGTGGTAATAAAAAAAATCTTGCCACAATGTGACATTTTTTTTCTTTTTTATGGTAACATACAAAACATCAGATTATTATAAATTTACATATAAAAATATTTCAAAAATTGAAAAAAAAAAAATTAAATTTTTATTTAACCTTTTTGCTGTTGAACATTAGTATTCTGAATAGCAATGCTATATTCAAAGTTATGAAATTAATTTTTTTTTCTTATATTTGTCCTTGCAGTTGATGATAATTTCTCCTTTCTTTTTAGAAATATGAACAGGCTGATATAGGGTTTACTCAGTTAAATATAAAGAAAATTCCATGTATTTAGTTATTCCTTTAAAATGTATACAATAGCTGAAGTTTTTAAAAGAAGAAATGAAGGAATATTTTTTTTCAAAAAGTTTTTTTTTTCCTCTTTCAGTGAATATACACGGACCAATTAGCCAGTCTGAATTTCTTAATAACATGGGAATTGCAATCAGATTACAGGTAAGTACAGATATTTTAATATTTTAATAGCATTTTATTTTCTGGCAATAGAAGACTGTTAATGTCTTTAATTCTATTCTCTGTTAATATAGGGAAAAACATCTTTATTTTCTTTATTCAAATTTTTTTTCTTCAAAAAGTTAAATTTTTATATTATTTTTATAAACCTTTTCTTAAATTATTATTCTAATTTGTTGGATATAATGACCATACAAATTAATTTTAATTTCAAAAAAAGAGTTTAACCCTTTTGGTGCAGCAGATTTGACAACAAATTTAATGGGTGAAATAGCACTTTTGACCATAAAGTAAAAAAAACCTTGCAAATAAAAATATTTATTGGAGTATTACAATTATAATACTACAATATACTATTGGGGTGAGGTTGGTGGGTATACCGAACAAGTGTGTTTTTTAAGAGAATTTTTAATTCACTGATACTTCTAAAAACAACAGTTTTACTAAAGTTTTAGAAGTAATGAAGTTTTTTTGGTTTTTTAAAAATTTTAATGCCGGGTTATATAAAAGAAGCACTTTCAGAGAGAAGGGGATATATCAAACAAGATCTTAAATTTTAAAGTAATGTGGACTAAAGTTACATCTTGCCCTCACACATTAAGTATATTTAGATGACATTTTGTCCTTTTTTAGAAAAATAAAATTATACCAAAAAATATAAATGTAAACCTGATTAATACCATACAAAAGTAAACACTCAACATGATCTAATGATGATGCTAACATATTGTTAAAACTGTTAACTACAAAAGTGTAAATATAGAAGTACAATGTATATTATTCCCTAACCTCTAGGCAGAAAATAACTCCAGATGGATTGATATGCAATTAAAATTCATCAACCAACCAACCTGCTTCTTCATTAGAAATTATTTGTAAACACTCGCAAGTCAAAAGTTTCACTGTTGAAGCCAATTCCTTGGCATTCATAAGCTTTTCAGTCTTGAAATGTAAACATTCATGAAATGAATATTGCCTGATGATGGCTTAAGGCTAGACCAGTCAGATTTAACAAATTTATTAAAAATATTTAATATTAATGTATCTATTCTTTCATTCATACTATAAATATGTATATATCATGGAAAATGGAAATAGATCTGATATGTAAATGTATAAAATATAAAAAAAACAAAGTATTCAGAGGATGATTTTATTATAGAAGTATTAGCCCGGGTTAGCTCAGTCGGTAGAGCGTTCAGCTAGAAGCCATAAGGTTCCTAGTTCGATACCGGCCCTTGCCAACTCAGTATATGAGTAGCACAGGGATCTGTGCACTAAAGTAAGAGCTGATGGTAGGTGTGGCGCTCCACCTCAGATGCTAAAAATAATCTCCTTGGTCTAGCGCTAGTGAAAAGGGGATAGACTCCCTCGCTGTATGGCTCATACCAACATTAGGCCGCCCCGACGACTTTACTTTTTTATGATATTTTAATAGGGCCGGTTTAGCTCAGTCGGTAGAGCATTCAATTATGAATCGCAAGGTTCTTGGTTCGAAACCGGCCCTCACCAACTCAGTGCATGAGTAGCACAGGGATCTGTGCAGTAAAGTGTGGAGTTGATAGTAAGTGTGGTGTTCCACCTCAGATGCAAAAACAATCTCCTTGGTCTAGCGCTAGTGAAAGGGGGATAGACTCCCTCGCTGTCTGGCTGATACCGACATGAAGCGACCCCGACGACTTAATATACAAACTAGAATGTTTTAACATTGACTAATATTTCTAACTATAATAAAATCATCATCTGAATATGTTGCTTTTTCATATTTTATATATTTACATATATAGCACAGCTTGGATCTGTGTGGTAAAATGGGGAGCTGATGGTGAGTGTGGCACTTCACCTTAGATGCAAAAGCAATTTCCATGGTCTAGCACTAGTGAAAATGGAATAGACTTCCTCACTGTCTGGCTGATACTGACAATAGGCCACTCTGCTGACTTTACTATATATATATATATATATATATATATATATATGACTCGCCGGGGAATAAAATATCGAGTTAATTGCAATATTGACGGTTGATACAAATATTAATTGCAGGAAAAAAAATGGGTATATGTAACAAAGAATCACTTCTGCAATTATTCACTTCTGCAATTTCCTGTAATTAATCAATATCTTGATTAATTCATTGCAATTAACCCTGAAGATCCTTTATGGTGAAACTTGAGTAGGTTATTTCTATATCCACCTTAATACTATATATATATAATCTATTTTATGTATGAGTAGGTTTTTGTCTCTTAAAACTTTTATAAAAAGATATTAGATAATTTAAAAATCCGTATATAATGTATAGGACAATTATAATTTTATTGTTTAGATTTTCTTCTGATCATTTTTTTTTTTTTTTTTTTTTTTTTTTTTTTTGTGCAGGTTCTCCTCCAGAAAGTACAAAAGCAGCAACAGAAAGATTTGGTATCAGGCTACAAAATGTTGACCGAAGCAGCTCAAATGGGACATAGATACAAGTTTTTATCTTTCATGCCAAAAGACAAAGAACCAGGATACAAACCAGCTGGGTTTGTCAATCTAAAGATGTAGTGTCTCACCTTAAAACTCAAGCAAAGAAATGTGTTGTCATTTGCACAGTGATAAACATACTAAAAAGCTACCCTTAAAAAAAAAAAAATCATAAAAACATAATTTACCGCACTGTTGAACCGATTTATATCACTTAAACATTTTGTCTTAATATCTGACAAATTGAAAGCAATAGTAAAAATACTACTTGCAAAATGATGTGAGTTAAGTAACTAAGCTTTAAAATGTTTTGCATTCCATATTTCTTTTTTATTTAAAGAAGGGGAATATGTGAAAATCAATTTGTTGGAGTCATTTTTTTGTTTAATTCAGTACGAGTTTCATCAAATAATGATTTTTTAAAAATTTATAATGATCAGCGCTCCTAATTACATTGCCGTGACAACTTCATAGGCAGTTGTAACATTCTCCAATTTTTTACCTGAAATAAAAACTCTTTCCTATTCATTATCTGATGAAGCTCGTACAGAGTGAAACGTCCTAATAAATATATAAACACTCCACCAAATTGATCTTCATGTTTTATTTCTCTTTCATTCTGTTGTATATTTTATCTATCTATATAATTTCTTATTTGTGTCACCTTTGATCATTGAAATTTGCAATGTATATGTTTGTTCCCGTTAACTTTTTAAATTTTTATAATAGATTATTTCTTATAAAAATAATGTAAAGGAAGCTTTACACATTTATTCCTATTTTAAGGAATTCAAAGACAAGTTTAATGTGTCCAATCAAAACAAAAGAATCTTAAGATTATTTTTTTTAATGTGATATCCTTAATTTTGACTAGTATTTTCTTAAATTTTTTATTTGTATAGTGAGATAAGTGTTCTGTGAGTAGTGCAATATGGTAGTTGTAAGCTTTGTCAATGAAGTAGGTTTTATTTTATTTCCACATGCATAAAGAAGATAGTTGGATGAAGAACAACATAAAGTACTGTATGAATGGTGAAAAAAATAATGATGATATGTAACAAAGAAATAGATTTCACAAAGCAGTACAGAAAACAATACAAAAATGACATGTATGCTAGATAGAGAAGAAATTTAGATAAACCAACAGTTGACCCTGTTGCTTTAACTCAACATTAAAAGTAGGCACATGGTCTGGGTAGGTTACTTTTTATATACCCAATATTCAGACATTACACACAAATTTTGTCTCCAACAACTAGCTTACAGATTTTGGCAACTGTGTTTGTTTTTAATATTTAACTTGTGCAAGTTAAATACAAAAGGCAACACCTTCAAATTGGTAGAATCTGTATTTACTCTATTGGATGTGTAAATTTCATTATGTACCAAATGGTGGCCTTTATACATGATTTGGATAAATGAGTAAAAATGCAGGAATATAACTGCTAACTACACTTGCTTTTTTTTTTTTTTACCACAACTCACTCTAGCCTGTAGCTGGTTGAGTTACAAGAAAAATAAAAGCAGCCAAAAAGTTAATATGAAAGAAAATACTAGTCAAAATTAATAATGAGAATAATTTTAAGATTAGTTTTAAAAGATATTTGTTTCATGTTTTTATATAGCATTGATTTTATTTTAGGCATATAACTTTTCTATGGGGATCATATGGATACTGATTTTTCTTTTCAATGATGTAAGAATTATTTTGATTTTTTGTATAGTTGTCTTCGTCTTTATCGTGATATATAAAAAACAATGTTTTAGCCATTGTACCTTTCAGCCTTCTTTAGGTGTAACTTGTCTGTGTGAGTATAGCAATGATTCAACCTGGAAAATCATGTTGAATAGTTTGTCTGTTGGACACTAGGTTGAATCATTGCTATGTCCAGACAGACAACGTACATCTGAAGAAGGCTGGATGGTACAACGGATGAAACATTGTTTTCATATATGAGGACAACAGTTTGAAAAATCAAAATAATTTGTTTTTCTTTTAAATGCACTTTTATATTAAATTCATTGTCGATTTTATCCAAACACTTTTTCTTCTGAAAATATTTTAAAAGTTGATTGGCAACACAACTATTTAAAAACTTCAGTATCTAAATCACATTAAAGTATATTTGAATGATCTCCATAAAGAAAATTTATATTTAAAAAAAAAAAATGGATCAAACATTAAAGATACCACTGAATATTTAAATTTTGTTTTTTTTCTTCAAGGGTAATTTTTTAAAAAGAATTACATTTTGCACAAAAGCTAAAGCAGACAACACTTTTGTCAAAAAATATTTATTTATTAAAAATTGAACTTTTTCTTTGCTTCACCTCATTTTAACTAATAGTGCCAAATTCGTCAATTTTATGTCCAGTCACTGGTTATAAATATATATTGATAAAGTAAATAATATCCTAATGTGGTCATTTTTTCCTTCCTTTTTTGAGGTATGCACTGTTGCCATAAATTATCTCCTGCTGTATTTACTTCACATAAGAACTGTCAATATCCGGTTTTTATGCTGACCAAATAACTTGGATAATTAACAATTAACCAGGAAAATAATTATAAGACATAACTGAATTAATGTGATTTCTAGACATTTAATTACTTTAATGATAAAAAAATATTATGTAGATATTTTTTTTTTTTTTTAAACAAAAAAACTTGTTCAAAAGATGAATTCAAGAAAGTGGTCAGCATTGATCTACAAAAGACAAAAAAAAAAAAAAAAAAGAAAAATCAAAAATGAAAAAAAAATTAATTTTTCTTATCTTAAATATGTTATGATTTTTTTTATTTTGCTGTAAGAAAAAGATCATATTAATCTTGGTTTTGTTATAATACAAACAGAAAGTGATATTTTGATAATAAAAACTAGGTCTTTTACACTAGTAGATTAGACATTTTATATTTAAATAAAGCATCTTTTTTATGTTTAAAGTAGTGACCATTGTTTTTTAGTCCATAAAGAGTCTATTTTGATATTTTGATTCTATTTGCTAAACTTTAAAAAAATAAGTAACATTTGAAATGTTACATATTTTCTATAGAGTAGACTAAAAAAATAAAATTAAATTCAAGAGATGTATTGACTCATTAATCTTTTATTTATAAAATGATGATTTCTAAAAACATTCTTAAAGGTTTTTTTTGTTTTGTTCTTTAAGTGATCAACATATGCCAAAATAAGAGATTCTTTAATGAAACATTTTCTTTCATAGCAAAATCTTTAAATTGAGTCATTCATCTGATTATTAATATAAACAATGGAAGTGCAAGTGGCCCAACAATTAATATTAAATTGGAATCAGCATGCTGAGTTCAAATTCTAATGATTGCATTCATTTTGCACTAATGCCGTTGGGAAAGGCATGAATCCATATCTCTCCCTCCAGCTATGGATAAAATAGTAGGGTAGACTGGGCTCTCTAGCCTTGGTTGGCAACCAGTCTAGGAGAGGGATAACTCTGAATTAAAATCCAGATGGACATGGGGAACTAGCATCTCCACCCTCTAAAACCTACTTGTTACTGAAACAGCAGAACTATTGTGTTAATATGGTGGGGCTGCAGCCCTATGTTTTATTAGGAGTCTACAGATTATAGGCTAAAACTAAGTTTGAATATTAAAATTCCAGAAAGAAAAGAAAAATGAAGTTGTAATTATACTAGCAATAAACCTGGTAATACCCAGGAATTAGATGAAACAAAGATCAGTCTAGTTTGGATTCACTAAAGATAAGATTTATGTAAGTTTATAAAAGTAAAAAATGCTAGGAAATATTTTTATCTGTATATTTGAAATCTTCAGAGTAAACAGCATTTTTTGTTTTCAGCTGTTGCGTAAAGATGAAGAGGCTGAGTTTTCAACTCTTGAAGTTCCATCATAAAGCTTACCATTTTGAAAAAGAAAGGATTTGTTGGATTCTGTCTGGCAACTTTTAATAACTGCCTCTGAGACTTATTGGTATCAAAAGCTATGATCGGAAATTTTCAGCCCTTTGAATTCAAAGGGAAAATCAGTTGGACACAGAGATATTCTTGGAATAAAACAATTCTCTCCAGAATATTTTCCGGAAATAATTGTGGCTTTCAAGACGTGGGGCATCATATGAATATTTAATGGTTATTCTTGTTCCATTGCAAAGCTTTGGAGGATCGAAAATTTCAAAGTACCATAATCGGTGCTCCATATTTCAGCATCGGATTATGTGGAGGGATTCCTGCTGGTTCAAGGCTATTAAGAAATTTGATTTGATAATTTATGATCTGATCCGCAGATGTGACTGTCGATGGATATCACGTGGATCAGTCTCTTGATTCCTTTTGCAGCATTTGCTGCAAAGATTGCTCTATATAAAGAGCCATTTTGGATCAGGATATCGGACGTGAATGTTTGGCAATATCTTGATAATCAGTTTCTTTTTTTTTTTTTTTTTTTTTTTTTGTTTGAATAATAAAGCCGGAGGGCAACTGAATTTGACCATTGACATCCTGTTCAAGAAATCCATCTCCAACTGGGAGTAGCTGCATTGTAACTTCACACACAGCATCAGCAGCATCCATGTGCACTTGCATACATATATACTGAGGCAGCTCAATCATTTGAACATCTGACCAGAAATGTTTGCAGACAGTTGTTGATTTTGCCTGTTCTGATTCCTTAAGGAATTAGATTAAAATACCCTTTTTATCATATGGGTACTAGAAGGTGGTGGCTGAGGGTCTTCATGTCCTGGGTATAACATTAAACTCTAACTGATTCCAGTTCTGGAGGTCTGCAGAATGTGTAGCACCTCTTCACACTATTGCTTCCAGGTTCACTCCGACCCAGAGTGGTAGCACCTGTTAAGGTCCCATCTATGGGTTAAATAGAAAATTTGTTTACAAAAAAAAAAATTGAGTTTAAATAACCTTCTCCCAAACTATTGCTACAAATCTTTAAAAATTTTGCCGGCATTAAATGACCCACTGTGGTTGATATGCCGTAAAACAAACAAACAAACAAACAGGCTGAAAGAATGTTTGCAATTACCTGCAAGAAGCATTGTCATACCTCCTATTATATTTATATTTCAGATTTTTCTACTTTATCTGATCGATGGCTTCACCTGCTTGTTCATAGCTCATCCAAAATCATCATTTTGCATTTTTTATAGGAGCACAGCCTTGGATGACTTGTTGATATTACACAGATGTCTTTTGTGTTGTGTAAGGCCCAGATTTAACATAGTGTGAAGTTCTTCCTCCACTCAGAAGAGTTACTACTTGGTACCACTGCAAGGATAGTATACAAAATATGACTAACATGCAGTAGATTTATCAGGAAAGTCTTTTTTTGCATCGTCTTGGGGATCAGTCAAAGGGGTTGGTTTTACTTAGACGATAGAGCATCAGTCTAGGAATCACAAGGATCCTGGTTTGATACTAGTCTCCACTAACTCAGTGCATGAGTAGCACAGCTTGGGTAATCTGATCTGTATGGTAAATTATCTGGGTAGGTGTGGTGATCTACCTCAGCAAAAACAAAACAACCTTCCTGGTCTAGTCCCCACTAACTCAGTGCATGAGTAGCACAGCTTGAGTTATCTGATCTGTGTGGTGAATTATCTGGGTAGCTGATGGTAGGTGTGGTGATCTACCTCAGCAAAAAAACAAAAAAAATCAACCTTCCTGATCTAGTGCTAGTGAAAAGGGGATAGACTCCCTTGCTGTTTGGCTGATACTGACAATTGGTCACTCTGCTGACTTTACTATTTTTAGAACATCCAAAAAAAAAAAAAAAACATACCTCCTCAATCATTTTAAATGCTGTTAGGTAGGATAGATACCAATCTTTTGGTCATCTACCAACTATGGTTCATTTTCACTTAAAAACTGGTTCAAGGCATGAATATCATTGTTTGGTTTGTTGTAAAATTTCTTATGCTACCTCAATCTCTTTATCTATTTCTGGCATCCCACAATTAACTAAGTTGTTATTAAAAGCCTCAACTCTGTGGGATAAGTCATAAAGAGCTTAATTGTAGATTTTACTACTGAACTGAATTCTCATCATACAATCTAACAAGAAGTCTTTGGACATATTAGTCCAGGTTAAAAGTGCAGTAAGGATGATCCGAAAGCAAACTTTTTTTTATTTTTATTTTTTTTTATTTTTTTAATTTAAAAAAAAAAATTTTTTATTTTAATTTAAAAAAAAAATTTTTTATTTTAATTTAAAAAAAATTTTTTTTAATTTTTTAATTTTTTTTTTTTTTTTTTTTTTTTTTTTTTTTTAGATCTTATTTTTCAATGCAGATTGGAGAAGAAAAAAAGTTTTGATTAACTGGCCAGGCTTTGGTCTGTTTACCAAAACCGTTTTTGTTCTCTGATCTACATCAGAAAATAAGGTCTAAAAAAGTTTGGTTTCGGGTTACCCTTACTGCGCTTTTAAGCTTTTGTACTTTACTCATAATAGATGGACTTGATCTATTTCACAAAACCATAAGCATAATTGCAAATAGCTGTCTCATCTGACTGGCCACTCGATTTAACTGCTGCTGTTGCTACTTCTAATGTCTGCTTCTATTGATTATCATCTTGAAAGAATCCATTTAATCTTGCATGATTCTTGGTATGTTGTTTATACCTTGTATATAAGATTTATATATATGTTGCATTTAAGATTCTAAAATGAAGTAGTGTTCTCAAACTGTATACAGAAGTAGTCACAGTTAAAAAAAAAAATAAATAAATAAACAACAAAAAAACAAACTCCTCCCTGTTGTTGGGGGTGGACAGTATACACACATCTTTTGGTAAAGGGGAATAGTCCATCATTTGGTGCATTTTCGATCTTGTATAAACGGTGAAACTGGATTTATAAGTCTACATGGATCCATGGATAAGCTGATTTTAAAGGATTCATATAGCTCTAGATCTTCACCTTTATCAGGTATCTCAGCTGAAATTATCTCAACATCATATTTTCTTTTTTTTTTCTTCTTCTTCCTCCTTGCACCAAATCAGTGTTTAAGAATAAGGATGTCTTCTCTTCTGCCATTCAGAAAACGTGGTCAACCAGGCACTAAGCTCACTAAGAATTCTTCCATCTTGGAGAAGGATTTATTTTGCTTTTCATGGAACACCCGAGCAATGTGATCATATCGATCATTGGGCTTTTGATGTCGCAAAAAGTTTGGTGATTCAGGTTACAGGTATATATGTGAAGGGGCCGGTTTAGCTCAGTCGGTAAACCACCTGTCTAGAATTCTCAAGGTTCCTGGTTCGATACTGGTCCCTGCCAACTCAGTGTATGAGTAGCACAGATGGGGTAATCTGATCTGTGCCGTATAGTGGGGAGCTGACGGTAGGTGTGGCGCTCCACCTCAGCAAAAACTATCTCCCTGGTCTAGCGCTAACGAAAAGGGTATAGACTCCCTCTCAGTCCAGCTGATACCGACAATAGCCACTCCGCCAACTTTACTTTATCTTCTATATGTGAAGAATTGACCTGACGTACTAAACTTTTTGACGAATACCATTGCAAATTTTTTTTTATGAATATCATGCATATGGCATGATTCTCTAGCCAGTGTTTGTTGGGTGATTATCAGAGTTGATGGTATTTCAAAGATGGATAGAATTCTCTACCCTTAGATTGTCTTGTGAAGCCTAAACTTTTGGTTTCAATTTTGACATACATATCTACCATTAACTGGCTGGTTAGTTCCTTGATTAGAAGTATTTGGTTGAACTGCTCCTGCACAATGAGTAGAAAATTTTAGCAACTGATAGAGTTGTTTCTTTTGTTTTGTTACCAGATTGATCTGTCGTAGTTCAAAATGGTATCCATCTTGACCACTCCAGATGATGAGAGGCTATTGAAGTGATTTATAAACTGAAATTTCACCACTTCATTGCAAAATAATATCATGCTTTATCTAATGGTCATTCACCATTATAACTGTGATTCTTTTTTTTTATCACCTACAAATGCATTCTATCTTGTTTCATGTTATCCAACTGGCTGTTCTAATGATTCTTTTTAAAGATTAATATTTAGTTCTGTGTCTTCCAAATATTTGAAGACATAGACATAATCTTTTATTATCAAGAAGGGACTATATGACCTTTAGGCACCCCTTTTGCTTTGCTGATTCATAAGTACATTTTTTCATTTACACCGTCAACATCCGATGATTTTTAGAGTTTTTAAAAAAAATTATAAAACTAAGGGCCAGGTTAGCTCAGTCGGTAGAGCGTTCGGCTAGAAACCACAAGGTTCCTAGTTCGATATCGGCCCTCGCCAACTCAGCGTATGAGTAGCACAGGGATCTGTGCGGTAAAGTAAGGAGCTGATGGTAGGTGTGGCGTTCCACCTCAGATGCAAAAACAATCTCCTTGGTCTAGCGCTAGTGAAAAGGGGATAAACTCCCTTGCTGATTGGCTGATACCGACTTTAGGCCACCCCGTTGACTTTACTTTTTACTTTACTTTACACTTTACTTTACTTTATAAAACTCACCCTAACCCCTAACCCTAACCCCTAACAAACAACCGGATGTTGATGGTGTAAATGAAAAAAAATATACTTATGAATCAGCAAAGAAAAAGGGGTGCCTAAAGGTCATATGGCCCTCAAGAAACATTTCCAGTAACTTTATAAATATATCTACTTTCAAATCACTGGATATAAATAAATCTTAGTTCAGCCTCTTTCATTCATAAAGTAAATCTACAAAATTTTTGAATCTTCTATTAAAGGAAGAAAACCAACCACCAAATGGTAGCACAATTCCCAAATCAATCAAATCCTTGCCAGCTCCAAATAATCTCATTTGGAATGCCAAATTATACTTATATATATATATATATATATATATATATATATATATATATATATTGATTTTGAAATACAATGCTTTGGGATTATCCTTGATTAGTAAATATTAAAGAATTTCAGGAACTTCTTGAGAAGTTAACTTTCCATCCTGAACAAAATATGTGAGTGCTTCATGTAGTGTAATGGTTATTGAGCTTACCTAGCAGACCATTGCTAGTGAGTTTGATTCTTACCGAGTGCCCCATACTTCTGACCTTGTGTCAAACTAACCTATGCTTAGTGTTCTATTTCTATCAGCATTTTTTCCAACTTTGCTGTTATTCAGTTTCTTGCTCTCTCGAAAACAGCAGTGCTTTCTATTTTGATTCAAGCATTTGATTGTCTGTTCCTTGGCCAATTCTCGTCTTCTTGAAACAGCAGTGTTTTTTGTCTCCAATGTTTCGATCCAAACACGATTGCTGTTCAACTGTCAATTCCTGTTTTGATGCAGCAGTGTCTTCTCTGATTCAATCCAACTGTCACTGTGGATTTCTATGCTTCATTATAATGAACTTTTCTCGGCAGTTTCAATCCTAATTTCTAAATGGATCTGTCAAGCTTCTTCAGTTTTAGGACATTGTTTTATTTTCTTTCTCCTTAACTCTGAGCTAGATCTTTCAATTAATAGTCACTGTAATCATTTTTGATGCATTCTAAGACAAAAAGAAAGGATCTACCCAACATTAAAAAATTCATCAATGAAAAGATTTTATAGTAGAAAATATTTATAGAAAGAATATATTAATTATAGTAGAAAAGATATCGATAGCTAGAAATATCCATAGTTAATTATAATAGAAATTTTAAAAGAATATATTAATTATAGTTAATTATAATAGAAATTTCTAAAATATTCAAAAGAGCATTTAAAAAAAAAAATATCGATAGCTATAAACCCAGATATTGAATGAAAGGTATTTATTTATAGAAATTTTAAAAGAATATATTAATTATAGTAGAAATTTCTAAAATATTCAAACCCAGATATTGAATGAAAGGTAGATATTTGGTAGACATTTAGTAGAGCATCCTCCTAGAAACCACAAGGTTCTAGGTTCAATACTGGTCCTCGCTAACTGATCGCATGAGTTGCATAGCTCGGATCTGTGAAGTAAAGTGGGGAGTTGATGATAGGTGAGGTGTTCAACCTCAGACACAAAAACAATTTTCCTGGTCTAGTTCTAGTCAAAAGAGGACTTTATTTAATGTTAGTTGGTTATAATCGACTTGCTTTTACAATCTTCTAAGGAAATACAAAAAACACTAAATATTTAGTGAGAATTAAATTATTGGTATAAAAAAAACTGTTTGACAAATTCATTAAACATATTTCAAGTGTCAGCTCAGAATTTTCAAGCAATCTGGGTTGAATCTGCTATACAAACAGAAAAACAACAAAAAATTAATATGAATCTTATTTATCATGTCATAAGTAAGAAAGCTGAAATAATTTTCTCAAAACAGCAAAAATGACAAAAATCTAACAATGCTTCGTTAAAGGTAAAATGATTAAAGGTACAAATTAAAATCTTGTGATAAGCCTATCTTTGATCTGACAATTTGATTCTGCATAAAGATTATCGGTTATTTTCTATAAGTCCAACATAAACAAAGGGGAACCACTCTTGACTGATAAATTATTTATTTATTTTCCCATTAAACTAACCCTAACCCTGCATTCTTTTTTCCTAGTAGATCAATAAATAAATAATTTATCAATCAAGAGTAGTTTCCCTTTGTTTATGATAGACTTATAGGAAAGAACCAGATTATCTCTATTAGCTTGTTTTCAAATATTAATTTAAAAACAAAGTGTGATTTTTTTTTAAAGCCTTAAAACTTTATACATTTGAGAGACCAATAAAAGTACCATGCCTTTGCCTGTGTGTAGGTCTAAATAAATAATATAAAAATCTTCCTTGTATGAAGCTGATTCAAATTATGTGATTTTACGGGTCAAACTTTTATAGTTGTTGAGAAAATCCTGGACCTAGATGCACATGCACATAGACACACACAGGTAACATTTATTGTAATTAAGATTATATAAAAAAAAGTATATTTTTTTAGAGAAATATTTCAACTTTTCTTATTTAGCTTAAAACAAGAAACGCAACAGAAGCTGAAAACGGAAAAGAGTGATATGAGAAGTAAAAAAAAAAGCAAAAAGCACTATTTATTTATTTACTTATTTATTTGAAAAATAAAAAATTAGAAATAGTTTGTTTTTGTTTTGTTATTTTGTTTTTGTTTAGATTTTTTAAAAGATTTTTATTTTTTCAGGATTCAAAACAAGGAGAGAAAAAACAAAATACACTTCTGCAAAAAAATGAAAAAAAAAAAAAGGCCCTAACAATTTCAGATCATTAATAGCCAGTTTAGCTCAGTCGGTAGAGCATTGGACTAGGGACCACAAGGTCCCGTGTTCAATACCGGCCCTCGTCTGCTCAGCATATGAGTAGCACAGGGATCTGCATGCTAAAGTGAGGAGCTGATGGTAGGTGTGTTGCTCCATCTCAGATGCCAAAAACAATCTCCTTGGTCTAGCGCTAGGGAAATAGATAGACTCCCTTGCTGTCTGGCTGATACCAACTTTAGGCCACCCCAATGACTTTACTTTTTTTTTTACTTTACCACTGTAACTTAGGTTATTGATAAAGTAGGTATTTATCCAATCTGTTCACCATTGGTAGGATGTGACACAAGGTTCCAAGTATAGGACATCCAGCAAGGATAAAACTCTCTATTCAGTAGTGATGGGTCTGCGAGACCAGCTTGCTAATTATTACACTATGATGGGATACCCTTTCTACCCAAACTGTTTGAAAGGTTATTGATAAAGTATTGTTGGTATAATGGTTATTATTGCTCATACACACAAAAAAAATTGCAGTCAGCCAAGAAAAGTCCAAATTTCAGCTGAGGCTGTTTACATTCACTTGACAAAGGCAACGACACTGGAATAACAACATCCACAATAAACTCTTCCCAATCAAACCCACTTTGGGAGGCTGGAGACCAACTTTAAAGAAGTCTAGAAAGAAACAAGTCATTGTGTCCGATTACGCATTGGTCATACAAGACTAACGCACTCCCATATACTCAAACAAGAACAACAACCACAATGTGGAACATGTCAAACACCTTTGACAGTTAAACACTTATTCATGGAATGCAGTTTTTTGCTCACATCAGAAACTGTTATTTTAAAGCAAATATGAAAGATCTGTTTGAAAATATCAACATGGAGGATATTTCTCCTTTTTGAGGAAATAAAATTATACCATAGAATATAGACATGAAACAAATCAATACTATACAACATAATCCCCAATAATGCTAACACATTGTTAAAACCAATTACTAAAAAGTATAAATATAAATACACTATGTATTACTTCCTAACTGGCAGATATGACATAACCCCAGATGGGTTGATATGCCATTAAAAACAAACAAACAAACAAACAAAGGCATGCATCTATTTCTTCTCCCCATTCCAGCTATGGGTAAGATAGTAAGGCAAACTGGACTCTCTACCCTGTTTGGGCAAACCAGTCTGGGAAATAAAAACCCCGAGGAAACTGCTTTGAATTGTTTTTTGACTTTTTACAGATATACTTCTGTCTGCTCCAAACCTTCTTCTGTCAGCTGATATTGATTTCAGAATCCTGTACTTATAATCCAAGAAACATATTTTAGGCATGTTTTGAATGTTTATGTGCATTAATTAGCTAACCTACATGTGTCAATTTAAATTTAGAAAGTTATCAGCTGTCTACTGAGGAAGGTGCTGATTCGGGTAGGGGGTAGGTCAACACATAATAACATAAAACAGTAAAATGTATGTTCAACTCAAACAATATTTGTTTTTATTTTCACCGATCATGGTACAGGAGGATTTAAATGAATTAGACATTTACAGTTCACGTGTGCGTACTCATGCAGCCATCTTTTTTTCTTTCTCCTTGAATATGCTTGTCATTGATGCTTCTTTGTACTGTTCTTTTACTAAAAAAATGATATAATTTGTTTGGGAAGAGTTATCTCCCCTGACAGATAAAAAAAGCAACTGGAATTAAGAAGGTGAAAAATGATACTAGTCAAAATTATTGATGGTGATGATATTACAAAACTTAAATCTTTAAAACGTAGATTGTACTTAGTCGTATATAGAATTAATTAACTTGGTTCTTTCTTATCTGCAGCTGTTTCTCCTTGTGTAGATCAGATCAATAATACCTGCCTTTTTATTTAGAGTTTATTTGGTTCTTTTCATCCACATTTGATTAAAAAGAATCTTCACGATTAATATTGACTATGCTGAGCAAGACATTGATCTGAGCAAAACCGTGTGAATAATTTCTTACATTTAAACTCAAAGCCTGCGTTTACGAGGTCGGTCTAGAAAGTAATGAGACTGTTTTTTTTTATTCAGGTCAGCAACCCTGATTGAAAACATCAGATCAATATTGATCTGAACACTTGTGAGAAAATACAGTTTATGTCTGTGTTCAAGTTTGACGTTTATTTGAGTAATCATTGATTATTACGAGTGTGTCTGATTGCGTCATGAAAATGGAACTATATGTCAAACATTAGGACAATGTGACAAAAATATTTAACAAGTTAACACAGGTTTATGGGGATCAAGTTCTATCAAAGGCACATTTTTTTTTGTCAATGGGATATCAACCATCGTGAAATATGTGCATCAAGCCTCTTGTACACAAACAAACTCTTCTAGTTGCCATGTTCCTGTCTTCTATTTCCTCTTCTTCTCTGGTCAACATTTCGTCTAGTTGGTTCTTCTATCGGCTGACTTCTGATTTAGGTCAGAAAAATAAACAACAAAAAACCCAAATTACTATACATTTAATTAACCATTGAAATTAATTATTGAATCTATTATTGAGACAGTTGTTTGTGTTAGTATTGCAATGTATAATTTCAATTAAACTTAGTTTAAAAAATATTTTTCAACATTAAATGTATAGTAATTTGGGTTTTTTGTTGTTTATTTTTTTAAAGCAATACGTAAATAAAAACAACCGTAATCCTCTAAAACCGTAACCCAATTCGCAAAATATTAATTCATAAACTGAAATTAAACCACCAAAAAACTTTCTGTTTTAATTTTCCGACCTAAATGAGAAGTCAGCCCTTCTATCTAACTTCTACTTTTTTCAATTAAATGAACTAACAAGACATTTTTGTTGCTTGATCAAGCTTTTATTTTATCTAGCCCATGATTCTTATTCGCAGTATGGGGAGACCAGCCTCAGAGCATGCCTAAACTCTTTGACAGCCAGGCTGAATCTAAAAACTAAAACTAATCATGTATTTGTATGAGATTCGTGCCTCTAGGGGTCAGGGGTTTACCAATAGTCACTGGTAAATTTCCACTCCTGATCTCAAAGTTAACGGCTCTTATTCTCAGCTACAGGGTCTGCCAACAATTTATGGCACTGATAAATTGTAACAGACCCTAACAAAGCGATTTACTTACTGATATATATTAGTGATATACTAGCATTATACACATAGGAAGACAAGATTAGCTCATTCACACATACAGAAACATTTACTCTCTATTAATAATGGAAATTCGCTTCCGGTTTTGTCTGTAACAAAAATTATGTCACTGCTTACGTCACATTACCCAAATCGTCATAACAGAATAAATACACTCAAAATTTGAACATGCAACATTAGACAGTTCTCATTGTTTTTTAAAACAAGTTTTAATAAATACATGACTGGTATTATATATCTATAGATAGTTTGTTTTATTTTAATACATATTTAAAGTTTACATTTGAAATTGTTTTATTTTTTATCCTTTAATGAATTTGATGATTTTACTTACTTAGGGTACAAACTCGCTGATATTGAATTTTATACTCCCACCCCTCAGGCAATATGTTTAAAAAATCTATTTTTACATCGCCCGGAGGGTGTTTTTTATTTTTACTAGTATACATAATATACATACAAGCGATCTTAAAAATAATACACAGATGTATCCTAACAGATAAATTTGCGTATATTGTTCTATGAACAAGCAGTATAGGAAAAAGTTACAAAAGAAAAAAAAAAAAAGGTGACTTGAGCTGTAACATAATGGAGAGAGAGAGAGAGAGAGAGAGAGAGAGAGAGGTGAGTGGGGGGAGAGCCAGGAGTGTAAGACTTACGTGTAGTTTAGCATGCAGTTTTTAGGATGAGTCAGCACAATGTGACATGGTATTTTCTTATTGGTCGAGGTGTCACGGCGAAGGTGGAAGAGTAAGAATGAGAGGTGAGAGTGTGGGACCAGTTTGGAACGAGGCGGTGACTGGGTGAGAAGTGTCTCTCAGGGCAGTTTGACTTGGGGGAAATAAAAATATCTCATGAGAAAAAAAGTTTCGCCTTGTGTTATTACTAAAAACTATAAATGACACAAGGCAAGATATCCTCCAGCATCCCAAGTTGGTTCCAGACTCAAAACATCAAAGAATGTCAACATCAGATCCAACTGCCAGATTCGAGCTTCTCCAAGTAGAACAAAACAAGAGATAAATATACAACGATTATTGTTATTAATACATCATCACTCCATTTCAAATGAGAGCCGTAACGCTACAGAGCTTGATAAACAGTAAAATTGTTATAGCTATGTTGACCGGGCTTGAGACAACGTTTCTACTGATCAAAGAAAAGAAGGCAAAAGATGTGTTTATTGTCTCCCTCAACAAAAACAACACTACCACTAACAAAAAGCACACAATTAATGAAGGAATTGTGATGTGTTTCTATCTCCTGAAAAGTGTTTGCTTTACTTTATCGCGTGCGTCAGGTGTCGTCCGGCCATAACAGCAGATAAACTGAGTTTGGCAGTCGCTACTGAATGAGAAAACCACAGAGGGCATTGGGCGCCAATTGTAATTATGAATCAGAAAAAAAAACGAAAAAAGAACCCACATAAACAAACAAAGCACATGATACTTTATGCGTAGTGCATGTGTACGTGGTAGTAAACTAAACTATTGTTGGAAAGATGATTTTTATTTCATTAAAAAAAAACTTTCAGTAACTGGTATAACAGACCAGACACTTTGGATTAGACTATCTAATTTGTGACTTGCGGATTCTTATTTTACTAATAAAATCCATGAACACTAAATGTGCATCGTATGTCTCTAAACTGCATCAGGTGGTAAGACTAGAGTTCTAGAGATCTGGGGAGTATGGGGTACTCCTTCATTACCATTACTCCCACATCTATCCAGACTCTTCCTCAACAAAAACAACACTACCACTGGTGTCCTCATCTTATTGTTATATGCACAACATTTCGGCTGGAAGGTATATTGGCTGAAATGTTGTGTAATAAAGATGAGGACAACAGTCCAACAAATCCAAATCGTACAATTATTATTATTATTATTATTATTATTATTATTATTATTATTCACTCCTTTTGAGTTTTTCACATCAGCGTTAGCTGATGGTATTTCACTGGAGTCTGAGTGACAACAAGTCTCCTCAGGTCTCCAGGACTGAGTATTCTGGCAGATTGCAGCAGTGCAGTATTCTGGGTGGTCTCAATTCTTCCTCTTTCCAGATTTTCCAATCTTTTTGGGACCGTTCCAAGTGCACCAACTACAATTGGTATCACTTTGACTTTCATATTCCATAACTTTTTCAGTTCTCTGGCAAGGTCTAGATATTTGTCCATTTTTTCGTTTTCCTTCAGCTTCACCCTGTGATCTATTGGAACTGCAAAATCCATCAGTTGACAAGTTCTTTCTTTTTTATTAATCAACACTAGGTCTGGTCTTTTTTCTGGGATAAGGTGATCCGTTTTTATTTCAAAGTCCCAGATTATCATTATTATTATATCAATACTCGTGTTCCTTAATTGTATGACTATTATCAGTTTTCTGGTGAGGTCCAAGTATTCGTTGATCTTTTCGTTTTCTTTCATTTTCATTCTGTGGTTTGCCGAGAGGGCAAAATCCACGAGATGACAAGATTATTTTTTGTCTTGTTAATTAACAATCTGGTCTTCTGACCGGAATTAGATTTTTATTATGCGTCTCATTCTCGAGGACGGGTTCCGGTTTATGCATATACCATTTGGTAGTATGGTCAATACCTTATTTCTTACACAATTCTCAGTGGCTCACCTTACTCTCCCAGTCGTGCCTAGTCTTGTACTCCTTCAATGATAGTTTGCCGCATTCACTTATTATGTGATTAACCATTTCATCTCTGTCACCACATAAGCTACATTTGCTATTCTGTTGCGTATTATCTATTTTCACTTTGATGTAATTGTCCTTATGGTATTATTTTGAGCTGCTATTAAGAGATTCAGTTTCTATCTTGAGTTCTCCCTTTTATCAGCCATGTCCAAGTCTTCTTGTGTACAATCTCTCCAGATTGTTACTTGAAGTATCCATATAGTTGTTTTCTTCCCAGTTCTGTTTTATAGTTTTTGTTTTTCTATTTGTGAATATGTTGCAATTTCTGTTACTTGTTATTAATCTTTCTTTGTTATTAATCTTTCTTTGCTATTTTTAGTGTATTCTTCGAGTCTTTGAATTGTCTCATCTACGCAATCCGTAATGCTGGAGAGCCCACTTCCTCCTCTTTTTCATAACACATATAATCTGTCTACCCGAATTCAAATCTTGAACGAGGATGTTTTAGACAAATGTACATAAACCATCAATGAGTTTTACAGAACTTGATCCAATATGGATGATAAAGATCTAGCATTCAGATACAGTCGGTGTATTCTATTGTACCAGTCGACAGGGCAGTGTTCCAAAAGAATATTTGGCATCACTGACATATCCCTTTTCTTTTAATGTTTCGTCTGGGCCTCCTACTCAAAGAAGGGCTTCCTTGGAATGGTCTGAAATTTTCCAAGGTTTGATGGAGAAAAATAGAGCTCCACCCTCAACTTTTGCACCGAGGAACAAGAAGACTAGCTTCTGATGATTTTTTCTTTGATTTTGCCATCTCCTTTAGAACTAATGTTACTATTGAGTACTATCAAAAGCTGACCTGTGGAAATACTCATTAGTACCCCTACATGTGTACCACCTGCCTGATGGCACCCCTCCTCATTCCTGGACTGACATATAAAATATTTTCACAAATGTTACTATTGAGTACTACAAAAGCTGACCTACATAAATACTCATTAGTGTACCTGTGTACCACCCCTCCAAATTCCTGGATTGACGTATAAAATATTTTCACAAAGTTTTCAAAAAAATGTTTATTGGCAAAAATAGATTTTATTAAAATCTAATTAGTAGTTGATTTTTGGTAGATTTTTTAAAAATCAAAATGTTTTTGTCTGAAATTTATATTACGCATTTTTAACATAGGTAAATAAGTTTTCAAACACAAATCATAATTTTCTCCAATTTTCTTTTAACCAAATGCACAAAAAATATTATAAAATAATTAAACGTTTGTAAAAATTTCAAACTTTTTTTTTAACTTCTGAGGGGTTAGTTTTTGGGCCGCGACTGTTTCAGTGTTTATAATTTGATTAAATTATTCCAAGAAACGTGATATTTCTAACTGCACGAAAATGATTGCTATGAATTTGTCGGTATTTAGTTGTTACGTCAAATGTTGCATTCGGACTGTTTGGGTGCGAATTCAAATCAAATATGCGTTAGTAATTGCAAGAAACGTTAATTTTAAATTTACTAAATAGAACTCAATCGGTGAATCTGGCAGTTGGTGGTGAAACTGTAAGTTGTTAGACTGCTGTCGTTTCTGTAGGTGTTCGAATCCAATGTTCGTCAATACTTTTATTAAATTGTTTTAAGAAACATTGGATTTATTAGTGCAAGGATTGACTTCGTTTATTGGGTTGGCCTTTGGTGGGGTAGCGGTAAGAGCCATATGAATTGGGCTTGCTAGTTTGAGTTCGATCTGTGCAAGATACCGTTGTAATGGACACATTGCTACAACATGGAGTGGCTAGAAAGGGCTATGCTTGGAGGTGGGGAATGTCCAGCACGGGATTTGCCTTTTTCGGCAAATCCCGTACTGGACATTTGTCATCCGCCAAGCGGACGTGCTTAAGCATCCATGATCAAGGGCTGACCCATTCTCCCACATTTTGTTGTGACCTAGTTACATAAATTAAGAGATTGGTTAAAATATAAAAAAGTACAGGAAATATATTGGTAATGTAAATTACCACATGTGTGTGAGATGTGATTGGTGGGGAAATGGAATAACATAAGTACGAAACGAAATATTTAGTAGGACTTAGTATCAGGATATTTCTTTTCGAGGTATGTGATCATTTCTTTGGGCATGCTAACTTTGTTAAAGAATTGGCAGTGGTGTTTATAGAGAAGTTAACTCAGGTTTAAAGTTTTATAAACAGGTTTTATTACGGGAATATTTACACTTGAGGTCCGTGTGACTGTATGTTCACGTTCGTAGTGAAGTCCCTATTTTCGTGATCTCGCCCTATTGAGATTTTCCCTAATCTCGCCAGGTCGAGATGTTAGGACACTACAGTGTTGTTGTTTGTTTTGATTTTCATAACCTCTGGAGTGCATGTGTTAAAAAGGAGAAGAAATAATTATAAATATTTATTGTTGGACTTGTTTGGTTATTTACTTCTATAGAGACCAAGTTACCTTTTAAGCACCCCAGGTTACCTGGATTCAGAGGAACATGTTTCGTTTTGCACCGTCAACAGACGATTTTTGACGCATTTAAAAAATTATAAAACTAACTCCTAACCCTAACAAACAACCGGATGTTGACGGTGCAAAGTGAAACATGTCCTTCTGAATCCAGTCGTCCCTGGGGTGCTTAAAGGTAACTTGGTCCCTATAGCATCTGCAGTGGAAGGAGGACATCGTTGAACTTTCATTGCCTAGAATTCCATACTTTCTGTATTTAAGTTTGGAGGAGGGGTTAAAAAAATGACCGCCAAAATATTAAAGACCAAAGATGGATGTGTTAGCGAAGACAAAGAAGAATACGCGGTCTTAGTAATTTATTAAAAAGGTCTTCGACAGCAAAAGGTAAAGCGACAACCAAATCCCCCTAAGCTGGGTGAAAGGTCCTGATCGACTTGTTTTTAATGGAATCTACAGTTTATGTAAAGAACTTTGCATTTTTGAAAGGACAGCTGAACCCATCCCAGGTAAAGAAGACTAGTTATCATTTTCGTTTCACAAAGAAAAAAAAAGAAAACCATTTAACTTAGCTAGAATATGGAAGCCCATTGGGTTTATTTCATTTTATTCATTTTTTTTTTGTAGCACCTCCATGTAATTTTAATGTCGGACAATTGTCTTGTTCTACTTCATGTTGTGAACACTTTCAATGTCTTGAAACAATAATTCCTAAGTCTTGTGTTTTACCTAGGTTCGAACACCGATCAAAGGCATAACCGATATATGCAACTATTTCTTTGCTCAGTTTCACACACGGGTTTTAGAATGTTTGCAGTATTTTTTTTTTCGAAGGAGTCACCCATCTTAGTACTAAACAGGATCGTTTGATTTGAACGTAAGTCTTTGAATCTCTTAAGTTACGTTTCAATCCACCCCGCTTTCTACGGTAAGCTATTTTACATTTCTCCTAAATTTATATTGGACCTTTGACCCTTCTCCCAATGTCCTTACTCAAATTATTATTTCTAGTCGAAAATGAATAGTTAAGCAATTTAAACCCATCAAATTTAGTTACACCTTTTGTCATGAAAAAATCAAATGTTTCTGGAATTATAATTCTACCTAAGCTAGAATGAATACAGTTTATTTTATAGGTAAAAAAATATGTACACAATATTTTTCAAATTATCTAAGACCTCGTGTAGAGTTTAGTTCTGTGGGATTTTAAGGATTTTAACGTTGGTTTAAAGCTCACTGGTTATTTTTGGAGCCTCTTCACGGTTTTTCCTTTTAACCCCATTATATTTGATGGTCGAGCTGAAAAGGAATTCAAGAAAGGAAAAGACAAAGACAAAAGGTAGTTTTAGGATTGAGACTTAATTCGTGGGTTATAGCTACTTTGTGGAGAGGAAGTTTCTTCCTGTCCAGTAATATTGTCTGATCCCAGTTGAGGCCCGACTCCGAATGGCCAAGAAATTATTTCGGTGGTAGGAAGTGGGCCCTTTTTCCCGCACTTGCTCAGAGAGTTCTCATGGGAGATTATTTTTTTTTTTAATTCTTAATTTATTCTAATCCCCACAGTTCTCAACTTTATTTACTTTGATTTCTATTTTGCAAAGATATTTGATGTTTAAAAGTCATTTTGGATTTTTATGGTTATATTTATTTATTTGCTTGCTTAAACCAAAAAAATGTTATATGGTCCCTAGTTGAGAACCACTGATGTTCTGTTTGTAATCAGGATTTTCAGAATACATATAAAGTGGGAAGCGCGTGGTGTAATGGTTAAAGTCATTGGAAATGGACTCGTCGCCTGGAGTTCAAATCCTGGATGTGGTAATTGCATTTCACTTAGCGCTAATACGCTTGGGAAAGGTATTAATCCTATTCGCCCTCCAGCTATGGATAAATAATAGGGCAGACTGTGCTCTTTTAACCTTGGTTAGGCAACCGGTCTAGGAGAAGGAATCCCTGAATTCAAACCTGTTAAACTCCGCTTAAGAAATTGACCTTGTGTCACATCCTGCTCGTGCAGTAAATATATATAAAGTGTATAAAATATGTCTATGATTCTCCGATAAAGTACTTATGAAATGTCTCGGTTAAATTTTTAGAATTTAAAAAAATAAAAATACACAAATCAAAAAAGAAACGACGACTGAGATTCTTATATTCTTAGCTACAGGTGCGTGGTGTAATGGATATTGTCGTAGGAAATGGACACGACGAAACGGTTCAAATACTGGACGAGGCTGTTTGCATTTCACATAGCGCTAATACCCTTGGAAAATATATGTATCCAATTATTCTCCCTTCAGGTATGAGTAAATAGTAGGGCAGAATGGGCTCTTTAACCTTGGTTAGGCAACCAGTCAAGGAGAAGGAATCCCTGAATTCAAACCTGTTAAACTCTGCTTAAGAAATTGACCGAGTGTCACATCCTCCTCGTTTGAAGGAGCTTTATATTATATATATATATATATATATGATTGGTACGTATAACAAGACTTTTTTTCTCAAACTGATGATAAACGAAATCGGTTGATAGTAAAAGATTAAACCAAATTTTTATTTTAATTCATTTTGTCATACATCTTTTATTGAAAACAATATTTCAAAAGAAAATAATTTTCCTTATACCACTAATCACAAATGCCTTAAATTATTTGTTTGTCCAATGTATTGCGTTTTTCTATTTCTGTTGGGCCGGTTTAGTTTGTGGAGAATTAAAATAAAAAACGAATTAAAAAAAAATAAACTACCTTCACCGGAAGAACCCTCAGCGCATGTACGAGAAAAAGGACTGACTTCCGACCCCCAAGAGAATATCTCGACCATTCTAGTTTAGGCATTAACTGTGTGTAGTTGCTTCCACGGCCAGAGGGATATCCCCTTGCCACGAGCGACTATGACCGGTTAATAAAGCCTAAGTCATAAAACTACCTTCCGCCTTTGTCTCTTTTTCGTTCCTTGAATTCCTTCCTTTTCAGTGCGACCACCAAATGAGATAGGGTTAAACTGCGAAAACCCTAAGAACACGCAACAAGAGTATCCATCTACCTTAAAACACAAAACCTCTTGCCACCCCATAAGTTCAGTCGGTAGACCATCCACCTTAGAATCGTAAAGTTCAACTTAGCGGTATCAGCAGAACAGCGATAGTGTCTATTCCCTTTTCGATTGTCTATTTCCAAGCTGTGCTACTCATGCGCTAAGTTAAACTTTACGATTCTAAGGTGGATGGTCTAACCAACATAAAATAACCTAACAATGGTTGACATGCCGTAAAATCCAACCAACAAATTGGCAAAAAAATTGGTATTAAAATAGTGCCAAGGGTTCTTCTGGGAACAGAAATGGTAACCGTCCCGTGATAAACTGTCTTGGCTTTTGTCTGTCTTTTACTGGCCGAAGCATTCCAACCAACAGAAATGACAGAGTACATATATAAAGACAACTCATAACCTGGAGGTTGTGAGTTCAATCTCTCTGCTGGACAACCTTCTCTTCAAGAACTTATAAGAGATAAATGCGTGTCCTCTTAGTGTCATGAGGCAATTCGTTTATCCTCTTGCTACATAGTTTATATTTGTGAAATAAATTCACTTGCAACATTTTCAGTGTCAGTATATACTCGCATTTCAAAAATCTTTTAGAAATATACTAATGACTAAAACTGTATATCCTCTCAACTCTTCCTATTTACGAAAAATTAACAAGTTTTTGACAGTGTGCGTGAATTTTTCAACTGAATGGCCATTATAGTTTACCTGTTTAAAAACTGCAGCTATAAGCAAGAAAGATCTATTTAAGATACACATAGACCAGTTCAAACTAGAACTATCTTTCATATAAGTATATTGGAATGCATCATTTTTAAGTAATAGGTCACGTGGTTAATCCTCTTTTTGTTACCTCCTTTAGAGGCAAACGATTATTCATTTAAAACATCTTAAACATTTATTTTAAACACCTCCTTGGCCAACGGCTACGCTGCGTTCCCGGAAAATTACTTGTATTACTCTTTCAGTGAATTAGATAGATGTGCATTGCTTAGCGTCTTTTGTGGTGCATACATATCTCCCATCTGGCAGTTCTTTTTATTGCATTATTGTAAGGTGGAGACTACTCGCTTAAATTGTGAATAAATCTTTAAAACCGCATAGAGTTCCCTCCAATTAGCTATCACATAGTGGCGGATTTTATACATCTTGTAACATTCTTTATTTATACAGAGGGACAAAAAAAATTGAATGAAAAATGACAACATTTACCGAGGGTAAGTCTTCAGATCCTGAGCATCTTTTTTTTTTTTTTTTAAATTCATTTTTTTTTTCTAATCCCCCAAAGTTCTCACCCTTTTTTTTTTTTCACGTGCACGAACATTTTGAGAAAGCACTTAAAAAAAAAAAAATTCTAGATTTCATAGAATGACATGTAAAACTTTTTAGATTTTTTTTTCTACACAACATAAACATGCATCTACAGGATTTTGATTATTACATTTCTGAAAACTCCTAAGAAGTAAGATATCTTTAGAAAATATCAAAATTGATCAAGAACATAACCCCCCCCCCAAAAAAAAGTATGCGTTGCATATGCACCCACATTGGAGGATACTTTTGGGAGTTAAATCCTTATTTATATTAAAGATGTATTGCAATATATCTCCATTTTAATATATATATATATATATATATATATACAAGGTGTCATAAAAGTATCGAGATTGAAGCTGTATTTACCAAGATAGAAATGAAGAATGAATGGAACATTAATTTTTTTTTTTCGGAATACAAGGTGTCAAAAAGTACAAAAAATCTTTAAACTTTTTTGATACACCTTGTGTGTGTGTGTGTC
The DNA here is from genome assembly GCA_023376005.1 of Doryteuthis pealeii. NCBI lineage: Eukaryota > Metazoa > Mollusca > Cephalopoda > Myopsida > Loliginidae > Doryteuthis > Doryteuthis pealeii. Next base: position 8,453,937 of record CM042167.1, read on the forward strand.
TGTGTGTGTCTGTGTGTATATATATATATATATATATATATATATATATATATATATGAAGTGTTTAGTAGTTAAATGTAATGTCAGATGTGTGGGAAAACCAGCTCACCTGACGTTCGTTACCATAAAACTCAGAGTCGTGAGTTTTATTCTATCTTAAATTTTACATCTTATATATTTTAACAATTGAAATATATTGTGATATTGCTCTGCATTAAAATTTTTTTTGATAAACACTATAAAAAAACTTATGAATTAGAGGCGCTCTAAACATTCTCTTTGTCTATCTATCTATCTATCTAATCTCATACCAGCCCGTTTGAGTCTACTACCTTCCCCAATTCCTTTCATGACAAAGTTGATCACACCATTTCTTACTAGCAAATACCATGATTTAATCTCTTTTTATCCTGTTCGGCCATTTCCTACTATGCTTGTTATTTCTTGGGCACCATTCTGATATTTTTCACCATCTGTTATTCTATTTCTCAGAATTTTGGAAATGAGTATCTGCGTTATTCGGACTATTGTCCTTATCTTCATTGTTATCTGTACAACGTTTCGGCCAATATGTCCTCCGGCCTTCTTCAGGTATTTCTTGTTAGACTCGGGAACTTTCTTGTCGTAATCGGGAGCCATCATGGAACTTTGAACCCCACCCTTTATTCAGTCCACAGGGGTACCCTGTTCTCATTCCGCTAACCATAGCTGGGGTAGAGGTGTTAAGCTGTGTTAATTATTATTCTATGTTACTTGGAAATGAGGTTTCATAATTTGTATTATTCGGACTATTGTCTTCATCTTTATCATTTTCTGCATAACGTTTCGGGAACCTTCTAATCGTAATCGGAAGCCTTCCCGGAACTTCGAACCTGACCCTTTATTTAACCCACGGGAATAGACTGTTCTCATTATGTGTACAAGTGTGTCACTTATTCTGTTACTGTCGCCATTGACCAGGATTGAACCTGCAGATAACTGTCACTTAGAACTGTATTAACTCAACGCCTATATCCACTACGCCATGTATCCAATTGAAGGCTCCCGATTACGACTAGAAGATTCCCGGGTTCAAGAAGGTTCCTGAGTCCGACAAGAAATACCTGAAGAAGGTCGGAGGGCACATCGGCTGAAACGTTGTGCAGATAACAATGAAGATGAGGATAGTCTGAATGATCCAAATAATCTTTTATTTTGTCTTCTGGCAATGTGTCTTGCCTACTTTCATTTTTTGGACCATATGACTTTTAGGCACCCCTTTTGCGATCTCTATTCATAAGGACATTTTTTCATTTACACCGTCAAAATCTGGTTGTTGGTTAGGGTTAGGGGTTAGTTTTATTAAAAAAAACTCTAAAAATCGTCTGTTAACAAACAATCGGATTTTGATGGTGTAAATGAAAAACATGTCCTTATGAATCGCGATCGCAAAAGGGGTGCCTAAAGATCATAGGGTCCCATTTTTTTCTATTTGAATTGTTATATCTCTTGGTATTCTCTCTAATTTCTCTTAAATTCTGAGTTATTTCCTTTCATTTCCCATTCCGTTCATCGGTGTGACTTAATTCATTTTCTAGTCATTTAATTAATTTTCTAGTCATTTAATTAATTTCCATATTTCACAAGCATATTATACTTTTATCATGTTGACCTGGGTACGCCACACACTGCAGAACTGCCCTGTCGGCTGAGGCATTAGAATACACCGGCTGTGCCTCTGCAGAGGGACAAGAACCCCCAATGGGACCACCTGTTGGCCTTGGGTGGCGACCTATGATGCTTAAGGACGGAATCATTGTGGCTGAGCAGTCCATGACATGTAACACTCCACTTAGGCTCGACGGGCGTCTGATCATTCGGCTGGCCATGTCAAGCCCTAGCACCTAGATGATTGCTCCAACCCTATTGCCCTTATGGCAAGCCCCAACCCTTTTCATCATATGGGTGCTAGAAGGTGGTGGTTGAGAGTTTTCATGTCCTACGAATGATGTTAAACTCTATCTGACAGTTTAACTACAGTGTATGAATGAACGTTTTTGCGAATTGGGTTACGGTTTAGGGGTTTGTGGATTAAGGTTGTTTTTAATTACGTATTGCTTAAAAAAAACCTAAATTGCTATACATTTAATGTTGAAAAAATTTTTTTAAAACCAAGTTTAATTGAAATTATACATTGCAATACTAACACAAACAACTGAGACTAATGTGTCTACCGTTAGATTCAATAATTAATTTCAATGGTTAATTAAATGTATAGTAATTTGGTTTTCCTTTTTTTTTTTAAAAACAATACGTAATTAAAAACAACCTTATTACCCAAACTCCTAAACCGTAACCAAATTCGCAAAAAAGTTCATTCATACACTGTAGTTAAACTGTCATGATCACCACCAAATAAGTTTCCGTTTTAATTTTGACGACGATTTGCAAGTTTTACCTAAATAGGACCCTAACAAGTACTGGGAGTAATGGCAATGAAGGGGTACTCCACCCTTACTATATCTTCAGAACTGGAGCCTCACTATCAAATGTAGTTTTGTGTCATACCCAGTACCTCATTCTGTGTGTGTGTGTGTGGGGGGGGTCTTACTCCTCTGTGGAGGATACAATCAGCGTATTCTAAGCCCCACCAATAAGGAGTATACGAGCACTGATTTTCGAACTCACTTGTAGTGGTCTGCTCGCCCTAACCTGTTAACCATTAACAACACGACGCGCCCTACTGTATCAATTGAAGATGTGAGATAGGGCACGGCGTTGTTTTTTCTTGTCTCAAAATAGATTTTAAAGTTGTAGATAAAAAAAAAAATTCAAGACTAATTACAATTACTATTGAGTCTACAAAGATATTAGTAGTAAGGATACTTAATAATTATAGTAAATGAATCTCGTGAGACAGGACAAACAACCTTGCTTTCATGTGAATCAGAAACGACGCGTTACGTTTTAAACGTTTCATTATTGTCCACCACATTGGACGTCCACACAAACTGTTTCTGGCAGTTGTGTACAATGTTATGATTTGCATTCGATGATTGGATTTTTAGCGCTTTAAGATATTTATCTGCAGAAAACCTTCAAGACTGTGTTTAATTGTGACAATTGGACTACTTATCCTCTAGGAATGGCAAGAAAAATTGGAATAAACCACGCAGGAGGTAAATGAAAATTTAATTCCTTAAGTTTGCTTAAATTAAACAAAATAATTCTTAGATTTGTAGGTCGATTCTACAAAGTTTTAATCGAAACATTTTAACCGTCAGTGTTAAATGCGTTTTTAGTCAGTACTTTGGGTTGCCGTTGAAACTGCGGTCCGTGGTTATATTCATGCTTCTATTTAGGGAGGATTTAGGAGGGCCGGTTTAGCTCAGTCGGTAGAGTTTTCGGCTAGGAATCACAAGGTTCCTGGTTCGATACCGGCCCGCGCCAACTCAGCGTATGAGTAGCACGGAGATCTGTGCGGTAAAGTAAGGAGCTGATGGTAGGTATGGCACTCCACCTCAGACGCTTAAAAACAATCTCCTTGGTCTAGCACTAGTGAAAAGGGGATAGACTCCCTCACTGTTAATTGGTATTTGATTATTATCTCCGTAATATCTATAATTTGGACGATTAAAAATTACGTTCGGCGCTAACATAGATATAAAAAAAAATTATAATTGAGTCGCAAACTGGATTGCTTTATTAATTTTTAACGGCATGTCAACTCATCTGGTATTATATTATGCCTAGAGGTTAGGGAATCGCGTGCATTGTACGTTTATATTCATATTTTCTGTTTTCTTTTCTTTTTTTTTTTTTTTTCGCAAACTGGCGTGAAATTTGCTTTAATTTTAAATGTATTACCTTGATAAACAATTTGGGGAGTGAGGGGTACCCCTTCACTGTCATTACCCCCAGGTCCACTCTCAGAGTGGTAGTATCTGTTATTCCCATGTATAGGCCAAATAAATGTTTGAAATATATTCATATTCGATAGGAATGCGATTCTTTAACCTCTAGACATAAAATAACCCTAGATAAATCAATCAATCTAATAGAAATGTCGCTACTGGGTTATGGTTACATACCAACATGAGATTTTTTGCAATATCAATCAGGTGTATTTATTTGACTCCCTACGAGGCCGAAATGTGATACAAGGTCAGTTTAATGTGGTCTACCACGCAAGAAACGGGTCTCTCGCGGGGCAGATGCAAAAATTGTTTAGATTCCGTCGGGTTTTGACCCCCCCCCGGTAATTAACTCGCCCCTCGCCCCCTTTTTGGCGAGGGTGGAGGAGCTTCCTCTAGAATTAAGTTGATTCATTATATTATCATAAATTATCTAGATTATCTAAAAAATACCCCTTCTGAGCGAGATCTTCATCTAGTAAAAATATTCAGCTCAAATTTAACAAAATGATATCAATCATTTCAATTGTAAAATTCAATGAAAAATGAACCAGTCGTTTCTCAGATTTTAGTTTGATATGACGCATAAAATGTTATATGTAGATAATAATTATTTTGATCTAAAAATGTTTAAATTTAAACAATAGAAAATTTTGAGGGCTGGTTAATAGGTGTTGATATTTATAGACTGTCACTGCATTCTGGGACAGGTGTTTCAGTTATTATGGGGAGAGCTGGTGTGTTTAGAATTAATTTCACAACTTGGTTTAAACAATAAAATCTTCATAAGGACTTGTTAATAAGTGTTGATATTTATAGACTGTCACTGCATTCCATCGCCTTTAACTGTAACAATATGATATCTGGATGGGGATATTTGATGTATGCTCGGTAACTTTTTAGGTAGTTAAATTTCATTGGATTATTAAAAGCAATTATAAGTTACATTTCTAATACTGCTGTTGTGTTTCAGTGAAAGTGAGTGTGGAGTAGAATGGTTGGCTGGTACAGGTGTTTCAGTTATGATGCGGAGAGCTGGTGTGTTTAGAATTAATTTCACAACCTGGTTTAAACAATAAAATCTCCACAAGGACTTGTAAATATGTACCAATATTTATATTGTAATTGCATTCCATCATCTTTAACTGCAGCAATATCTGAATGGGGAAATTTGATGTATGCATGTTTTAGAGGCGACCAATATTATTATTAATGACGGACAACTTTGTAGTGGCAACCATATGTATTAAGAATGACGGAGAATAAATTTGTATGCATTTAACAACAAATATGTGAATGTTCAAAAGAAATAGAATGTGTGTATATGATGTGGAAAGGTTTGCTAAGAAATGTGTAATGTGTTTATGTAATCGTCAGTTCGATCAGACATGGACCAGGAATGAAAATTAAAGTTTGTAAATACGACCTGATGAAATTGATTCCTGATGTTTAACGAGGTGGTACGAGTGAATGGTAAATTCTAGTAGTCAGCTGTGACTCGGAAAGGTGCCGTGTTTGTTTTGATGTTGTTGAATCGTCCCCGCAGACATCTGTTTGTTTGTTGTTGTCCGGACGTATGTCCTATCTGACAGTGAGATGAATTCTGTGTGTATGTGTTGATTTCTTCTGTCTTTTATAATTACCAAATAGGATCAGATAGTAATTATTTTTTTGGCGCTTACAAGCGGACGTAGTAGTGAGCAACACCGTGATTCGACTAATGTATAAATGTTTTTTAATCACTTATCCTTACGTTTGGAAAAAGGATTGTGTTCTTGTGTTTGGTTTAATCTCTTTTCCTTACGTTTGGGAAAAGAAATGTGTTCGTGTGTTTATTCTTATTTTGATATAGAATATAGGATTGTGTTCTTGTGTTTGGTTTAATCTCTTTTCCTTAAGTTTGGGAAAAGAAATATGTTTGTTTGTTTGTTTATTCTTATTTTGATATAGAATATAGGATTGTATTCTATAATGTTTGCTTTTTAAGTAGGCTTACATTTCATGGAACATAAAAGCCATTCTTAGTTACAATTATTATCCTGAGACATAATAGTTTACTTATTTAAAACGTTTTAATAAACATTATTTTCCATTAAAAATATTCCCTCTTTTAATAACATTTCTTAAGATAGCATAACTTTTATGTTGACCAAGTTTGAAAAATATCCAAATGAAAATAATCAGCTTAAATTTAAAATGTTATAACTATGTGCTAAAAAATCCAAAATTATAAACAAAAACAACTACACAAAAAGAGAAAAAAAGTCACATCTTAACTATTCAACGAACAGATAAAAAGAGAACTTCTTTCTCGTTGAAAGAACCGAGACGAAAGTAACAGATCGATTCTGGGTTCTCATGTAACCATGCGGACCACCCCCACCAATACACTCCGCCCTGTCGGTGGGGCGTTAGAATGCACCGACTGCACCTCTGCAGAGGGGTAAGACTCCCCCAAATGGGTCCACCTGTTGGCCGTGGGTGGTGACCCGTGATGCTTAAGGATGGAGTCCAGGCGGATGAGCAGTCAATGACATGCAAAACTCCACTTTGGCCCTTACTTAGGCTAGACGGGCGGTCGGAGAGGCCCCCTCCAATCAATCGGCTGGTCACGTCAAGCCCTAGCACCTATATGATTTTCCCAACCCTATTGCCCTTATGGCAAGCCCCAACCCCTTTTCATCATATGGGTGCTAGAAGGCGGTGGCTGCGGGTCTACATGTCCTGGGAATGACGTTAAACTCTATCTGATGGTGAGGTTCCAGTTTTGGAGGTTTGGGGAATGTGGAGCACCCCTTCATCACCATTGCTCCCTGGTCTGGTAGTACCTGTTAGAGCCCCCTCTATGGGTTAAATAGAAAAATGTATTTATAAAAAAATTGTATTATCCATTAAGAATTGATTTATTTCAAAACTTTATCGGCATTAAATGACCCACTGAGGTTGATATGCCGTAAAACAAACCAAACAAACCAAATCATCTTGCAGCCATGGTTATTTTCTTTCTTGTTGTTTATCCGTATCTGACAAGTATTCATTAAAAAGAAATTCCATCGACCATTACGACAAAAGTTTATTTAATGATGAAAAAAATCTACGTTCTCTCTTTTTTATTTATTTATTTTATTTATTTTTAATGGCGATTAAAAGTATCTGACCTCTTTCTCTATGAATTTCATGTATGGGGCGTAATTAATCTTGCAGTCTTGACCTTTTTGGTTTCAATAGAGAAAAGACTCTGTTCATTTCTCAATTTCACAGTTGTTATTGTGTTTGCTTCAATAGTGGCGACACAACGATTGTAGCGAACTGGCACAAACGGATTCTCGCAACTTTTTCGGGGTGAAGAAACTGTATATGTCAAATCAGAAAGGTTTTTTTTTTTAAGTATGTGGATGTGGTAATTGTGTATACGCGTATGTGCATGAAACACACTATAAGTAATATGCATGTGCCGCTAGTTTTTCGAGTCCGTGGACGGTGAATGTGCATGCGTGCGTTTAGCAGCAAATTCAAACACTATGAACAATAAGAATGCGGCTCGAAGACTTATAAAATTTGGAACGTCATAGTGTGGGAAATTCTTCGTTGACTGATTCGGTCTTAGCGGCGTCATGATCGGGTCAAAAACTATTTTGTACGTCGCTGACAGTTCTGCATGTGGCGCCGAATGCTTGCTTGCGTAATGAGTCCTCTTTTATTTCGGGCAATCAGTTCCGATTTGGAAACTTTAACTTTTTGGCAGGCATGTACCCAGTGACATAGACTCTTGAGCTCCTTTGAATTTAACGGTGTGGATGTAATAGTAGTGAACATATCCAATCAGATTCCAGAAATGACTTAATTAATTTTGGAGCCCCGTTTGTACAAAATATGGGAAAGTGTTTAGTGAATTTATACAAGACTAGCAACGGCTACCCGGCGTCGCCTGGGTAGAGGGGGATTTTTAAAAGTTAGTCCCACAATCCATCATTACTGAATGGTGAGTTGAATCCTCATGGGATGCCCCATTTAAATCCCTATGTAAAAAAAAAAAGACCTTGCTTTAATCCAGCTACTCAGAAAAGAAATGTTAATGTCTACTAAAATATTAAATGAAAAAAAAAAAACCCATGCTGTTATCATTTAAATTTTATTTTTATTTCACGAATATTAATCAAATCTCTATTATTTTCTCTCAAAAACCAAGCCCTGGTGATATTTAATGTGTATATATATTTACTTTGTCATTAATTGTTTTATTTTCGAAGTTTCCTCCGGACATACATATACACACCACTGCCCTTTATATATGTATAGATTTATTTGTTGGCGTGTATTTTATGTTTCGCTCATTGGTCGTAAAATATAGAAATCTATATATACGTAACTACGCTTGGAATTATATGCACACTTTTCTAGATCTGTGGCCACAAATGTCAAATGAACTGATGGGAAGTTAATGCTTCAAACGAAAGTTTGTTCGTGTGCAAAGAGGCTCGACGCATCATTTCCGGTTGAGCTTGATAAATTGTATTATCTAACCAATCAGAATGATTCCCGCTAAATTAAAAGACTTCAAATTGGATCAAGATGGAATATAAATAAAGCTAAAATCTGTTTTATCAAACACTCACATATTCACCTCACCGCTTGTGTCACAAGGGATCACGGCATCTAAACTGCTGGTACACTAGATCCTCAACATACCAAGCCTTCCTTTTCTGTGCCGATCATAACTCACTTTGTAAGTAGACAACTTAGAGACAACCTTCAGCCGTAAGAACTCTGATCTTCTCTCTCACATAAATTACTACTATAAACAAACACATATAGACTTTTTTTCTGGCATAAATTATTGTTATTTGCTGATATGTATACTTCCTGTCATTTCTCTTTTACCGCATGTTTCTTTAATCACTTATGATTAGAAACCTTCATCTCTAGCTCATTGTACATGAAACATTCTCAAGTGTTTTCTCCCTGAAATCCTAATTTATATATCTATCAACGGCAGGTCAGATACCCAGCTGAATTTTCATCAATGTCCATTCTTGAGCACTCTTTAACCCAGTCTGTGTAAAAAAAATTTCGTGAGAAAATTTAACCCTTTGTTTCTGAATTTCATCAGACTATTTAATTTGGGTTAAACTGTTTCAACTTTTCTTCCTATTTAATTTTAAAAGTTCAGTTACTGATAATCAATCCATCCTCTTGATCACCAATCTAATTATTCAATAAAGCTGCTTAGTTTTTTTTTTCAAATTGTTCTACAATTAACAGCCACCTCAAATCGTCGTTTGACTACTAATACAAAGAGTGTAGTGCATGCTACCCACAGATCTATATATATATATATATACACATATATGTGTGTGTGTGTTTGGAATGAAATCCGCCCTATCGGCTAGGGCGTTAGATCATTCGGCTGGTCATGTCAAGTCCTAGTACCTATATGATTGCCCAACTCTATTGCCCTTATGGCAAGACCATACCCTTTTTATCATGTGTGCTAGAAGGCAGTGACTGAGGGTGTACATGTCCTGGGAATGACATTAAACTGATGGTGAGGTTCCAGTTTTGGAGGTTTGAGCAATGTGGAGCACATCATTGCTCCCTAGTCCACTCTGACTCCCACAATTTCTCTGTACAAATAGAACTGCAAATAAACAACTTACGACATCTACCCCCCTGAAGATGGAACTTTCTAGACCTGAAAGTACTAGGGAAATTTATGGTGTATTATAATAATAAATTCTAACACCACCTTAAAAGATTGGCTCATTAACTAATCAACATACCCGCCCTGTCGGTTGGGGCGTTAGAATGCACCGACTGCATCTCTGCAGAGGGGTAAGACTCCCCCAATGGGGGGGGGCATCTGTTGGCCGTGGGTGGCGACCCGTGATGCTTAAGGATAGAACCCAGGTGGTTGAGCAGTCCATGACTTGCAATATTCTACTTTAGGCTTTTCTTGGGCTAGACGGGCAGTCAGAGAGGCCCCTCCGATCAATTGGCTGGTCACGTCAAGCCCTAGTACCTATATGATTGCCACAACCTTATTGCCCTTATGGCAACCCCCAATCCTTCTTATCATATGGGTGCTAGAAGGCGGTGGCTGAGGGTCTACATATCCTGGGAATGACATTACTCTATCTGATGGTGAGGTTCCAGTTCTGGAGGTTTGGGGAATGTGGAGCACCCTTCATCACCATTTCTCCCTGGTCCACTCTGACCCGGAGTGGTAGTACCTGTTAGAGTCCCATCTATGGATTAAATAGAAAAATATGAGTATAAACAAAATTGTATTATGCATTAAGAATGAATTTATTTCATAACTTTGTCGGCATTAAATGACCCACCAAGGTTGATATGCCGTAAAACAAACCAAACCAAACCAATCAACATACTGAATGCTATGGTAAACCACTTGAACACCTTTCAACTTATTCTCATATACTGTGTAAATTTTATCCTGTTTGAAGTTGAAGATATTCATGTTAATGTTTAAACTGGTTTTTAATCTCACAAACTAGTGAATTCAGTAATATTCAACCGTCTATCACATCTTCATTTGTTTATAGAATTTATTTTCATCTGTTGCAGAATTCGAAGAGGCCTTCACCTTTTTTGACAAAGATGGAGATGGTATTATTTCTACTCAAGAGTTAGGATCTGTTATGAGGTCACTTGGTGAACATCCAACAGAGGCAGAATTACAGGATATGATCAATGAAGTAGACACTGATGGTATGGTTGTTTTTTTTTTTTTTAACAATTTGACTTATTTACTTTTTTATTTGCTTTACATGAATGAAAAGACAAAGTTGTAAATTTATGTTTATGAATTTGCATATGGATAAAGGTATGACAACAACTAAATTAATTCGCTGGTCACATCAAGCTCTAGTATAACTATATGATTGACCCGACTCTAATGCCCTTATGGCAAGCCCCAACCCTATTTTATCATATGGGTGCTAGAAGGTGGTGGCTGGGGTCTTCATGTCCTGGGCATGATGTTAAACTCTGAGGGTGAGGTTCCAGGTATGGGGAATGGGGAGAACCCCTTCATCACCATTGCTTCCAGGTCCACTCTGACCCTGAGTGGTAGTGCCTGTTAGGGTTCCATCTATGGGTTAAATAGAAAATTTGTTTATAAAAAAAAATTGAGTTTAAAAAAATTTTCTTCCAAACTATTAGTACGAATTTTCAAAACTTTGCCAGCATTAAATGACCCACTGTGGTTGATATGCTGTAAAACAAAACAAAAATAACCAATCTTGCTTGCAAAACTAATTAGTTACACTGTAAATTAATTTGTTGGATGTAATGATGATGACATCTTATTGGGATTGTCTGTTCCTAATGTTAGGTTAGATGAATAAAGGTTTTCGATTTTTGAGAAGTAAAAATCGAGTAGCTATGTTCAGTCTAGAGCAATGGTTCTCAACCTTTTTTTACCTATTGATCCCCTTTTAATCCTATTTTACTCTGGTGCACCCCCTAGCCATTGTTGTTTTAAAAACCCCATTGTATTTTTATAGTTGAATACATTTTACTTGCCTGGGTCCCAAAAAATGTTATATGGGGGTCCATATGGACCCCAGTTGAGAACCACTGGTCTAGAGGAAGGGAATCTGAAGTGAGTTACAGTATTGGGTCTCCCCCCCCAAAAAAAAAAAAAAAATTAACCTTTTTTATTATTACCACAAATTTTAGTCAAACGTTAAAAGCTATCTGATGGTGAGGTTCCAGTTCTGGAGGTTTGGGGAATGTGGAACACCCCTTCATCACCATTGCTCCCTGGTCTACTCTGACCTGAAGTGGTAGTACCTGTTAGGGTCCCATCTATGGGTTAAATAGAAAAATGTATTTATAAGAAAAAATTGAGTATCCATTTAAGAATGAATTTATTTCAAAACTTTATTGGCATTAAATGACCCACTGAGGTTGATATGCCGTAAACCAAACCAATCATTCATCAATTGTCTTATTTTTTTTTTATGTTACCAGTGTTTTGTTTTTTTAATATTGTAAGTCTGTGGAATTACCAATAAAATGGTAATTTAAAATTAGAATACATTTCTTTTTATTTTACCAACATGCAAATATAGGGTTATTTCCTATAAATCTAACATAAACAAAGGGGAACCACTCTTGACTGATAAATTATTTATTTACCCATTAAACTAACCCTAACCCCGTCTTCTTTTTTCCTAGTCGATCAATGAATAATTCATCAGTCAGGAGTGGTTCCCCTTTGTTTATGTTAGACTTATAAGAAATAACCAAATATAGATAAATGCAAGTTCTTCCATGAAAATGACTAAGTTTCTTTTCTTACCTATTAACTACACTTTCTTATGAAAAGGCCTTTACTATTATAGCAACCCCCCAACCTTTTTATTATACATGTGCTAGAAGGTGGTGGCTGAGGGTCTTAGTGTCCTGGGTATGTTGTTAACCTGCGTCTAATGGTGAACTTTCAATTTTTGAGCTTTGGGGAGTGTGGAGTACCCCTTGATTGCCATTACTCCCAGGTCCACTCTGTTAGGGTCCCATCTCTGGGTTAAATAGAAAAATTGAGTTTTTAAAAAAATTTGAATACCCATCAAGAATAAATGAAACAAAATGTCTTTGGCATAAAATAACCCAACAAGAGTTGACATGCCATAAAACCCAACCAACCAACATAAACAGGACTTTGTAATTCAGTTGACATTATTTCAAAATGAACACTAGTATTCATTTCAATTGCATCTTACATTAAAGTGAATAAACAAACATTTTTGTCTTGGACAATTATTCAAGAGTCAATAAAGAAATGTTTGAATAATGTTAACAAACATTCTGTTTTGTTCTAGACTTCCACACTTAACCTAATATTTCATGGAATATAAAAACTTTTAATCATTTATTAAGTATGTTTTCTCTTGTTATTTTCTTGCTTTGTGACTTATTCATTAACTTTATGTACTCCCTACTTGAGACATGGGAGTGGTTCCCTGTTTGGTCATTCTCATTCATTTTTATTTTAACTATACTAGTATAAAATAAAAAACACCCTCCGGGTGATGTAAAAATAGATTTTTGAAACATATTGCCTGAGGGGTGGGAGTAAAAAATTCAATGTCAGCAAGTTTGTACCCTAAGTAAGTAAAATCACCAAATTCATTAAGGGATTAAAAATAAAACAATTTGAAATGTAAACTTTAAATATTTATTAAAATAAAACAAACTATATATAGATAGATAATACCAGTCATGTATTTATTAAAACTTGTTTTAAAAAACAATGAGGACTGTCTAATGCTGCATGTTCAAATTTTGAGTGTATTTATTCTATGTTATGACAATTTTGGGTAATGTGACGTAAGCAGTGACGTAATTTTTGTTACAGACAAAAACTGGAAGCAAATCTCCATTATTAATAGATATAGTGATAGTAGCAGCAGCTTAAAACTTCAATTCATAATTAATAGATAAAGTTTGTTGAATTTTAATAAAACTAGGTCAGTTCAAGTCGAACCTCAGATTGATTGCTTTTAGAGCCAGTATTGAATTTCTCTAATGAAAAAAGAATTTTCTTTTAACAAATTTTCAGAAAAGAATGTGAACCCTTTTTGCTTACTTTTCTTTGCTTTGTTAAAGGATAAACTGTAAAAATATCCAGCTGAATATTAGTTTTATGGGGTAGGAAGAGGTTTGGATGTTTTAAGGTTAAAAGGTTGTTGGATATTCTTGATGTGTGTTCTTTGGGTTTTTTGCTTTGTACCCCATCTCATTGGGTGGTCGCACTTAAAAGAAGGAATTTAAGGAATGAAAAAAAGACAAAGGCAGGAGGTAGTTTTATGACTTAGGCTTTATTGACAGGGTCATAGTTGACCGTGGCAAGGGGATATACCCCTGGCTGAGGAAGCGACTATGCTCAGTTAAGGCCTGAAATCGAATGGCCGAGAGATTCTTTTGGGGGTTGGAGGACAGTCCTTTTTGTTGAAAATGCGCGGAGAGTTCTTCCGGTGAAGGCCCATGGGAGTTTTTTTTTTTTTTTATTTTAATTTTATTTTATTTTATTTAATCCCCACACTTTAAATGGGTGCCATTGATTCAAAGTATTATGGCATATCAACACTTTTTGGGTCATTTAATTTAAAAGATCAAGATAAAAAGAAGAGTTTTGGCTGAGGGTAAAAGATGGGCCACAAAAGACCAGGGCAAATACACAAAGTATAAAGAAGACGAATGCTGACAAACAGGTTAAGAGTTAAAGAATAAACCAAACAACTAGAATAGGAATAAAAGACATGTATTACAGACATAAAACAATAGGTTTGCAGACTTTTTGGTTTGTCTGTGGGAAATGTTTACAATTTGTCCACTTAGCTGAAATCCTGAGGTAGGGTTAGTTATTGAAGTCCCTTGCTACAGCCATCTGATAGTTCCACTGGATATGATAGACGTTCTATTTTGACATCTGACTCCGTTGAGGGCTGAATCAGAAAGAGGGTGAAAGAATTCGCCTTTTCGGCTTTGCCGCCAATGTATGCTGGCTCGTGATTGGTTGGTCTGATAGAGAGGCTCGTAGACAAGGACGATAACCCCTACCTCAGGATTTCTTGATAAAAGTTACAAGCTGAAAGTTCAGCCATCTTTGTTTTTCCTAAACTATACATTACTGTCATTTATTCATACCACATTGACAAGACAACTTAATGTTTTAATGATTGATTGATTTTATAAGCATGTCAAGTCATTTTTTTAAATATCAGGTTGCTTATAGCACCAGCTGTGGCTTAAATGTTCACCCATCTAAGTATTGAACAGGCTCATCATTGCTTAACTTAGTGGGAACAGTGCTTTCAATGTGAATTGGGACCAAGTAACCAATAAGCACCCCAAATCATCAACTTAATGAAAGGTTCATATTTTAACTCGTCACCGGAACTTCCGCTTTTAAAATTTATACCATAACAACAATAACTCCTTTGTTATCCAATGTTCATGAGATGATAGAGAAGTTTTTAGTATTATCTGCATTATTTGGATGATTGTCCTCATCTTCATTGTTATCTGTACAACGTTTCAGCCGATGTGCCCTCCGGCCTTCTTCAGATATTTCTTGTTGGACTCTGGAACCTTCTTGTTGTAATCAGGAGCCATCACGGAATTTTTAACCTAACCCTTTATTCAGTTTATGGGGGTATCCTGTTCTAATTCCGCTAACCATAGCTGGGGTAGAGGTGTTAAGCTGTGTTAATTAATATTCTATATTACTGCTGCCCTTGACCAGGATTAAACCTGCATTCTAGAGTTAACTGTCACTTAGAACTGTCTTAACCTAACTCCTTTATCCACTAGGCCATGTGTCCAATTCCTGAGTCCGATAAGAAATACCTGAAGAAGGCTGGAGGGCAAATCATCTGAAACGTTGTACAGATAATAATGAATATGAGGACAATAGTCAGAATAACGCAGATAATATTAATCCTCAAACATTCAGAGAAATTGTTAAGTTTTTATTCTCAATTTGATAATTCTAATTAGCAGCATTCAAGATGCACCTGTTTTTTATCTTACCTGTTTTATCTTAAAGACTGTGTTATGTGTATGCATAACCAAACTACAAAACTATAAACACTATATTCCTTTTAAGTTATTTATCAGATGACAAGTGATATTGTACTTACTTGTATGTATTGATATTAGGAAGTGAGAATGTGTAAAAGAAAGAATAATTGAATAAATGAATGAATAAAAAAGAGAAAACTGTGCTACAATATTCCACTTTTGCTGTGTGCTATGATAGCATATAAGTTGTCAGGGTGGCCTAACGTTGGTATCAGCCTGATAGTGAGGAAGTCTATCCCTTTTTCACTAGCGCTAGACCAAGGAGATTGTTTTTGCATCTGAGGTGGAGCACCACACCTACCATCAGCTCCTTACTTTACCGCACAGATCCCTGTGCTACTCATTCACTGAGATGGCGAGGGCTGGTATTGAACCAAGGACCTTGCGATTCCTAGGCGATGGCTCTACCAACTGAGCTAAACCAGCCCTATAGCATATAAAAACTGGATAATCACATTATATAATAAAATTTTTCCTTTTTTTGTTGTTCCGGAGTAGAAAGTATTATTTCCCAATTGCTTATTAAATAAGTGGAAAAGATTTATTTTCAAACTTGGGTCATGAAATTTTCAAATTTACGCAGTTCCTAGAACATTTCGGGTAGATTCAGGACTAAGCAGCCAATTAAGAATTTTCTAGAATTTACTAAATATTTTTGTTCAATTTTGTATGATTTTAGTATAAATACATGTAAATTTTGACTCATATGTTGTTAGTGTCTGACTAGGAACCACAAGGTTCCTGGTTCAATACCAGCTCTCACCGACTCAGTGTATGAGTAGAACAGAGATCTGTGCAGTAAAGTGAGTAGCTGATGGTAGGTGTGGCACTTCGCCTCAGACACCAAAACAATCTCCTTGGTCTAGCATTCGTGAAAATGGGATAGACTCTCGCACTGTCTTGCTGATACCAATTTTAGGTCACCCTGACGACAAAATGAAAATATACAAATTAGCAATTTTTTAAATTTTTAAAAAAATTTTAAAATATTTTTTTCTAGAAAATAGGTTAATTTCTGAATTTCATTATCTAGGACAGAAAGAAAAGTTTAAAGAGGATAATGGCAATTTTTTATAATTTTACAGAATAAAAAAATTAAGAAATAAAATTTCTCTGAATGTTTGAGATGAGGCTTGATGATTAGTATTATCTGTGTTATTCGGGCTATTGTCCTCATCTTCATTGTTATCTGTACAACGTTTCAGATGATGTACCCTCCTGAGTCTGACAAGAAATACCTGAAGAAGGCCAGAGGGTACATCTGTCGAAACGTTGTACAGATAACAATGAAGATGAGGACAATAGTCTGAATAACACAGATAATATGAATGAGAACAGGATACCCCCATGGACTGAATAAAGGGTTAGGTTCAAAGTTCCGTGATGGCTCCAGATTACGATATGAAGGTTCCCAAATTTGAAAAGAAGGTTCCTGAGTCCGAAAAGAAGGTTCCCGAGTCCAACAATAAATACCTGAAGAAGGCCAAAGGGCACATTGGCCAAAATGTTGTGCAGATAACAATGAAGATGAGGACAATAGTCTGAATAACACAGATAATACTAAGAAATAGAGTATAAGAACAAAATTTGTGTCAGAAATTGTTTCAATAGAGATTTGCCCTTTTTAAATTTGTGGATATGATTATAAGCATAGAAAAACTACAAGTTGACAGGGTGGCCTATAGTCGGTATCAGACAGACAGCAAGGGAGTCTATCCCCTTTTCACTAGCACTAGACCAAGGAGATTGTTTTTTGCATCTAAGGTGGAGTGGGACACATACAATCCTCACTTTATCGCACAGATCCCTGTGCTACTCATACTTTGAGTTGGTGAGGTCCAGTATCGAACTTGATTCCGAGGCAAGTGCTCTACCGACTGAGCTAAACTGGCCCTATGTACAAAACTATAGTAAGTTCAAATGTTATAGAATTAAGCAAAGACTTTCTACCAAGAGTAAAAGTTTTTTTTTTTGGTTTTTTTTTCACCTTTAGTTGTTAAAATTCCTAGCCAATTAGAGTAACCTCCCTTGACTTTCACCTCGAAACAAGCCGGTAGCTATTTTGAAAGTCTGTGTGAAATAAACAAATCTTAGAAACTTTTTCGAAAACAATACAACTGCATGCTTTAACACAAAAATATCATAAAATGTGTTATTAGTAACAATTAAGTTCATTTCAGATAATTTTATGCTAGGAATTTAGCCAACTGACTTTCACTTTGAAACAAGCTGGTAACTATTTTGAATGTCTCCGTGCGAAATAAACAAATCTTAGAAACTTTTTCAAAAACAATACAACTGCATGCTTTAACACAAAAATATCATAAAATGTGTTCTTAATAACAATTAAGTTAATTTCAGATAATGCGCATGCACAATTTTATGATAGGAATTTAGCCAACTAAAGGTGAAAATTACCCTATCGTCTATCAACAATGTAACTTTTATTTCTTCCTCTACTTTTACTTTTAGGTAATGGCACGATTGACTTTAATGAATTCCTCACGATGATGACACGAAAAATGAGTGAGAAAGAAAGTGAAGAAGAAATTCAACAAGCATTCAAAATGTTTGACAAAAGCAATAGTGGTTTTATCAGTGAATTAGAATTGAAGCAAGTAATGGAGACTTTAGGTGAGAAAATGACAGATCAAGAGATCAAAGAGATGATAATTGAAGCTGACCTTGATGGAGATGGAAAAATCAGCTATGAAGGTAAATATCTTATCCTTGTCACGAATGTAATATCCTGTATTCATCTTTAGGATGGCTACAGATAGGTTCACCCAATAACAATATGTGTAAACTATGAGATGGTGGATATCATAGGAGAATAGTTGTATTGTGTTAGTATAGCATTTAATTCTAAGGCTAACAGCAACAAATAAATGGGACCATATGACCCCTTTTGCGATTTCGATTCATGGAGACATTTTTTCCATTTACACCATCAAAATCTGGTTAATTGTTTACAGACGATTTTTAGAGGGTTTTTAAAAAAAAAATTATAAAACTAACCCCTAACCCCTAACAAACAACCGGATTTTTATGGTGTAAATGAGAAAAGTGTCCCCACGAGTCAAGATCGTGGAAGGGGTGCCTTAAGGTCATATGGTCCATAAATTAATTAAAACTTAGTTTAATTTATTAAAGACAAATAAAAACAATGAGTAACTATATAAAGTCCTTCCTGTATATAAAGTTGAGTTTGAGGAACTTACTGGCATGCTGATGAAGATATCTGGTATCTTAGGGTGATTTCTTGTAGAGGTTTTCAAGTCGCTGCCTCGTCAGAGCTGGCCCGGAGTCACTTCTAGTGAATTTTGCGCCAAAACTTCTGGACTCATCATGTGATTGGTATATCCAATCACAGAAAGCCTCTTCCTCACTCAACTTCACACACAGGAATTGCCATTTTATAATTATCTAACCATTACACCACGCACCTCCAGCACATAGCACTAACATCCTTGGGAAAGGTATAAATCCAATTATTCTTCCTCCAGCTATGGGTAATTAGTAGAGCAGACTAGGCTCTTTAACCTTGGAATGACAACTGATCTAGGAGAAGGAAAACTTTGAATTCAAGCCTGTTCTATGTATTTACCAACCCTTTTGCATGAGCAGGATGTGACATAGGGTCAATATTTTTTAAAGTAGATTAACAGGTTTGAATTCAGTTTTCTTTCTACTAGAATAGTTGCCATACCACGGTTAAAAACCCCAGTCTGTCCTCCTATTTACCCATAGCTGGATTCATACATTTCCTGAGGGTATTAGCACTATGTGAAATGCAAATAGGTTTGTCCAGGTTTTTAACTCATGTGTCCTTTTCCTATGACGATAACCATTACACCATAGGCACCTCAAAACCAGTTGTAGACTTGGGAAAGGATGGGCTCTGCCAGGCTATTCCTGTACAAGATAACACTGTTGCTTGGTGAATTAGTCTCTCATGAAAATATAATACTTAACACTCTGGGAGTATTCTAGTAGAATTTACTGTTTAACTTATTGTATTAAAGATACACAATATTACGTAACATTTTATAAAAAACTAAAAAAAATACACAATATTACATAACATTTTAAAAAAACTAAAAAAACTACAAAAATAAATACAATATAACATAACATTTTATAAAAAACTAAAAAAAATACACAATTACATAACATTTTATAAAAAAACTAAAAAACAATATAACATAACATTTTATAAAAAAACTAAAAAAAATACACAACATTACATAACATTTATAAAAAAAAACTAAAAAAACACAACATTACATAACATTTTATAAAAAACTAAAAAAAATACACAATATTACATAACATTTTATAAAAAAACTAAAAAATACACAATATTACGTAACATTTTATAAAAAAAAACTTTCTATATTTATTCTAATGCAAAAAATGATTGTATCTTTTTTTTTCTTTTTCAGAATTTGTAAAGATGATGCATTAAAAACTTTATCAATAAATAAAGAAAAAAAAAAAGTTGTCTGATAATGAATGAATTATGTATAATTATGTTTTTATAAGTAAATAAAGCATTTTCTTTACCATGAAAAAAATTGTGTAAATTTTTTTGTTTTTTTGCTTCTTTTTTTTTTTTTTTCTTGTAATGGTTGGTTGTTTTATGGCATGTCAACCCCTTTCAGGTCATTTAATGCTGAATCGAGTCCTTTTGATAAAGAAAGGACTCAAGTTGTTTAGAGTAGCTGCTGTGGCTTAAGTGGTCACCCAATTAAGTATTGAACAGGCTGATCGATGCTTAACTTGTGGGAGCTGGTGCTTTCAGTTTTGACTGTAATAAAAGAAGGTAGTTTACAGCATATCAACCATTTTTGGGTCATTTAATGCCGAATCAAGTCATTTTGATAAACAAAGGACTCCAGTTGCTTACAGTACCTGCAGTTGCTTATGTGCTTACCCAATCCTTGCAATGGTATCAGTTTTTAAAACACTAATACATACTGTAAAACAGGGTAACTGAGCCATCAACATGGTGAGTGGATCCATTTATTTAAAAATCCAATTATTTCAATCAGCCTAATCAACATTAATGAGCCAGAAGAGATAATGGCATGCCAACCTGTTTAGTGTTATTTTAATCCTAGAGGTTAGGGAATTACATTACTCTTTTGAGTAATTGTTTAAGAGGGTTTTTTTTATTTACCTTTTTTTAACAATTCTTCAACAGATCTATTTCACCCATACATAGGACTCTAACAGGTACTACCACTCTGGGTCGGTGGAAATGGAGAAATGGTAATTAAAAAGGTACTCCATACTCTCCAAAACTGGAGTCTCACCATCAGATGTAGTTTAGTGTCATATCCAGGACACCCATTTGGTAGGGGGTCTTACTCCTCTGCAGTTTGAATATTCAGACTATATGACCTTTAGGAACCTCTTTTGCGATCTTGATTCATAAGGACATGATTTTCATTTACACCGTCAATATCTGGTTGTTTGTTAACAGATGATTTTTAGATTTTTTTTAAAATGATTAAACTAACCCCTAACAAACAACTGGATATTGACGGTGTAAATGAAAAACATGTCCTTTCTTAATCGAGATCAAAAAGGGGTGCCTAAAGGTCATATGGTCTGAATATTCTAACCGATAATAGAAGACATATCAGTTTGAGAAGAGTCAGTTGAATTGAAGAACTTGAACTGAGCAACTATGCCAAATTTACAAGCCACAAACACAGGTTTCATTATGTTGGAGAAATGGGCCGATAATGCAGGGAGATGAATAATAATCTATGTACTCAAGAGTTCTACAGATGATTCCCAGGGTACCATGTTTGTCAATCCAAACAATACTGATTATTACAACACTGGTTCAGTTGATATTATGGTAAAGTTGTGTTGCATACTGGCATCAAATTCTATATGTTATATAGCGGCTTCTTCAAACTCACGCTACTAAATCAGCGTATGTAGCAGATATCATCACTAACCCTAGACGATATATATAGTTGTCATTTAATGAAATCTACAACACATGGTATAGTAGTAGTTTTTACTTTATTTCTTCTTCTCGGCTGTACGTGGTGGGCGGCGGTGACAAAAGGAATGCCCAAGGGTCGACGATGACTACTATTACTGCTGGGATGGTCTGGCCATGTTGAGGTAAAGGGGTGGACAAACCTCACTGCCCGTTGGCAGCGATCGACTGTGTCGACGGTCGCTCCTTGTGCTCTGTTCGCCGTCCGTCCGCTGTCTGACTCTCTAACTGACTCAACCCTCTGGCTTTTGTATTGACGACATGCCTACGCATCTTTATCTTTTGATCTGATAACAGACCTTTGTTATATATTTCTTTATCTTCTACCTGTTTCTTTGACCGGAAAGCCTCGCTTCCGTTTTTTAACTTCTTTGTTTTACTGGGAAAAAGTCCTTTGTTATTTTTGTCGTCTTTTCTTTGTTTTGCTTGTACAATATACAATAGTTGCTTTAATTTGTTTTTATCCAAGACAAACTTTTATGTCTTGCTTACTCCATGTGCTAACATCAGATATAGAATTCTATGGAGAAAAAAATGGTTTCCTTTCAAGAATAAATATAAAAACAATATGTAGACATGTTTTATTGTTGGAGCAAAACTGTGTGTGAAGTGAAAAGGTATGAAAGTTTGTGAGAGAGTTACATATTTGAGAAGACACGTTTTATTGTTGGGGCAAAACTAATAGAAAAGAGAAAACATAATGAAATGAAGTACAAAAAGATGATTGATTGGTTGACATATTGTTAAAATAAATTGGTCTAGGCTTATTTTATGCCTAGAGGTTAGGGAATCATGTTCATTATGTTCACATTTACATTTTTTGCGAAATTGTTTTTACTGTTCTTTGCACATGGTCCTATCAAATATGAATAATTCTTAGACAGATCTATTTTATGGGACCCTAACAGGTACTACCACTATGGGTAAGTGGACCTGGGAGTAATGGCAATGAAAAGATACTTCACACTCCCCAGAACTGAAACTTCTCCATCAGATGCCATTTAGTGTGATACAAAAAGAATGAAAAGTTCATTATGGCATGTGTGTGTGAAGTTAAAAAGTATGAAAGTTTGTGAGAGAGTTACATATTTGAGAAGAGTTTCTTAGTTGTTGGTTATGTAGAATTAACAAACATGCCAGTCTGTAAACAAGTAACCTTAGTACATTATATGTTGTGTACTATTTTATAGAATTGTATTCTGTGTGACACAAATCTATTTCATAGAAAAGGATTTATTTATTTTAAAAATTTGTTTACATTTGTACAAAAAAAAACATATGAAATCAATATTTAATTCCCTTAAAATTAAGATACTGTATTATAAAAGATTAGCGGATAATATTAACATGTTTTTGAAGTGGATTAATTTGTTTTTTAATTTTGATTGTTTTTTTTATACTAATTATTAACAGTGAAAAAATTCACAAATATATTTGAATTTCTAGATTATACTGATATATATTTTTAATTTAAAAACATAATCTTTTCATTTTCAACTCCAGCAAAAAACCCTTTCTCACCCATTACCCCTATCATCTCTTTCTCTCTCTCTCTCTCTGTTTTTCTCTTCTTTTTTATAATTATAATCCCATCATTTTCCATGGTCTTTCTAATCCAAGATAAAATTTACTTTTTTGGGGGGAGGCTTTATTTCCTTCTTTTTCTCTTTTCACTCCATGTCTTCCTCTTTCTCTCTTGCAAGCTCGATGTTAAACCTCAAACATATAAACCTAACCATCCTTTCTTCTTTTTTCCACCCCCCCCTCTTCCATTGCATCTTTATAATTTTTCTATTCAATACTAGCAAAATTTTAAAATTTTTTTTACACCTTTCTCTCTCTCTCTCTCTCTGTCTCTGTCTCTCTCTCTCTGCTAAGTCTTCTAATATTAATTATTAACAGTGAAAAAATTCACAAATATATTTGAATTTCTAGATTATACTGATATATATTTTTAATTTAAAAACATAATCTTTTCATTTTCAACTCCAGCAAAAAACCTTTCTCATCCATTACCCCTATCCTCTCCCTCTCTCTCTCTCTCTCTCTCTCTCTCTCTCTCTCTCTCTCTCTCTTCTCTCTCTCTGTTTTTCTCTTCATTTTTATAATTATAATCCAAGATAAAATTTACTTTTTTTTGGTAGACTTTATTTCCTTCTTTCTCTTTTTTCACTCCATGTCTTCCTCTTTCTCTCTTGCAAGCTTGATGTAAAACCTCAAACATATAAACCTAACCATCCTTTCTTCTTTTTTCCATTAAAAAAAAAACAACCTCTTCCATTGCATCTTTATAATTTTTCTATTATACACTAGCAAAAAAAAACTTTTTATTTTTTACACCTTTCTCTCTCTCTCTCTCTCTCTGCTGTCTTCTTCTTTTTTCATTTTTTTTTAAAACCCTCCTCCATGTGTAACTTTATATCTTTTTAATGTTTCTACTCTAACCCTAACCTCTTATAATTTTAAACCATTCATCCAAAGATACTTTATTCCTTTCACTCACTCTCTCTCTTTAATTAACTCATTTTTCAAATTGCCAATGTTTCTATGACCCAAATTTTGTCTATTCTTCATTACTATTCACCCTTTTATTTTTCTTCTTAGATCTGTTAAATTATTTCACATTCATTATAACTTTAAAGAGTCTTCCATACAACACTACAAAGGAATTTTATAACAAGATTTAAAGTATATATTAAGACTTGGTTCACAAAACTGGAAAATCAAGAAATTTGAGTTTCCTTTGGTCCAAAGATAAAAGGTTGTGTTCCTATATTTGTAACTGACAAATTAAGTATAGGGTATGTATGCTGCGTGATCAAAAAGTATTGACACTGAATTTTAAAACTTTTAACCCTACAGTGATTCTGTCTTGTATTTAGAAAGAAGTGCCTTTTTTTTCTTTGTTCGCTTGGCGACTGACCTTTATATATATGGGGTGACAAGAGATTTTGTGTTTTAGGATTTAAAATAAGGTAGTTGTGGTTGTTCTTGGTTCAACAGAAATTGAATAAAAATTTGCAAAAGATGTAAGTTTTTAGAGGTTGAAGAATGGATGAGTTAAAATATCTTAATAATATTGAGTGAAGAAAGAATTCAATTGTCTGAACAACATTTGGAATTACTCTTTTCATACTTACAGGCAATATAAATGTTTATCATCATTGGAATTGGTGACCGGAGTTAAAAAACTCCCGGCTGTTTGCATTTCAATTTGTGCTAATGCTCTTGGGGAAAGGCATGAATCCAGCTGTCCTTCCCCATAACAGACAAAAATAGATTACAAAAAGTCACCATTTTTTGTGCAACCCCTCAAATTTGGAGAGCTAAAAATTGACATAACTTGGACAATTTTTGGAATTACCTTACTTTAATATATGTGACGGAGAACGAGAAAGGAAAAAGAGCAAGACATTGTCTTGCCGGCCGGGATTGAACTCGCGTCCTCCCACATGCAAAAACAAATGCAATTTGGGCACTGGACGGACACGAGGTTCGACTGATGTGCCCGGATGTTTGGGTAAATATGTCCATAAATAACAAATGAGTCGAGCGCTGGGGAGTCAGCAGAAGTAGTCAACAACGACGAAGCGCTTTGCGAACGACCCAGTAAAGAAATGGATTTTAGTCCAACAGAAACAAAACTAAATAGGAATTGCAATTTTGTACTGTTAAAGATTATTTCGACTACAATGACGAATTTTCCAGCTGTTAGACAAGGACGAAGAATGTGTTGACCAAAAGAAAGTCTGGCTTGTGAGAAGACGGTGAACTCGCTTGTTTTTGGTCCCCCCTCAGCAGGAACTTCTTGATTCGAACATCTATTTCCCCCCCTTCTATAATATAGTCCACACATGGACAGAATTTCAGAAAAATTGAATGTGTGGGTGATTTGACATGGAATTACCCAATATTGAGTACACAAAGAAAGAATTCATTTGCCTGAAAATCATTTTGAATAGCCTTTTTAGAAAATGGAATCAGCAACCCAAGTTCACCCCCCAGGCTGTTTGCATTTCACTTTGGAAAGGCATCAATCTATCTGTCCTTCCTTCAGCTATGAGTAAATAGGACAGACTGGATTCTTTAGTAAGGCAACCAATTTAGGAGAATGAGAACTCTGTATTCTACTTAAAAAGGGGCATTGCATCACTTCTTGCCTGTGGTGGTGAGGTTGGGTAAATGCACACAGATAATATAAATATTGAAACGTTGAATTCAAACTTATTTTTAAAAATCTTTTTATCTTTTTTTAATGATTAGAAATATTTTATTCATGTTTCTTTAAATGAATATCTGTAAGTTCATGGACATTTAAGAATATAAAGAGAATGGCTTTTTTTAACCAGCTTTTATAATGTATATACGTAAGTAATTTCCTCATCTTACTTCCATACATAAGTAAACATAAAAGAAATTTAAAAAAACAAAATGGAAGTACTAATATCTGGTTTAGCAGCTTCCCACAACTTTTTATTTTTATACATCCAGAATATTCTCTAATAATTTTGATAGTATTTTCTTTTATCTTTATTTGATTTTTATTGCAACTTACATGGTTGTCATTCTAACAGTGAGTATTAGAGACAATGGTAAAAGTCAAGATCTCTAGTCCGTGACCTAGACCCTCAAAATTTGGTCATTAGTACCATTCAAGTTTGCAAATTCCCTCAATGCATTTTGATTGATTAATTGATTTTGACGGCATATCAACTTATCCAGGGTTATTTTATGCCAAGCAGTAGGTTGTGAGGGATAGTCAGATTTATTGTTATGTCTTTTTTTTTTTCAAGGATTTTTATTGATTTTGACAGAAGATTGTTTGCAGTTGTTTATTGCTAAGTGGATTGGTAATCAGTTTAAGTGATAAGTTTATAAGCGATAGTTTGTTAGAACATTGTTTTTTTTTAGAAATAATTTTTTTTCTATTTAACCCATAGATGGGACCCTAACAGATACTACCATTGAGTCAAAATGGACCTGTGAGTAGTGGTGATGAAGGGGTGCTCCAGAGTTTCAGAACTGGAACCTCACCATCAGACAGAATTTGATGGGAAGATCCTCAGCCACCGCCTTCGAACACCCATATGATAAAAAAGGTTGGGGCTTGCCATAATGACAATCATATAGGTGCTAGAGCTTGACTCAACAGCCGATTGATCAGAGGGGGCCTCTCTGATCGCCCATCTAGCCAAAGTAAGGGCCAAAGAGGAGTGTTGCATGCTATGGATAGCTCAGTCACCCACTGCCAACAGGTGGCCCCATTTGGGGAGGGGGTTACCCCTCTGCAGAGGTGCAGTCGGTTTATTCTAATGCCCCAGCTGACAATGCATTTTGAAATGGTCCATGTCACAGGTGTCAAAAATGCCTGGTTGATGCTTCTTATAGTATAGTTTTGTGCTAAGCCTCTTTTCCAAAAGTAATGAAAAATATGCATTTTCATTCAAGAATTTATTTCTATAAGTATGCTAAGTCAGAGAAGTGTGTGGTGTAATGGTTATTGTTGTAGGAAATGGACTAGATGAACTGAGTTCAAATGCTGGATGAGGCTGTTTGCATTTCACATAGCGCTAATACTTTTGGGAAAGGTATGAATCTAGCTATGGGTAAATACCAGGAAAGACTGGGCTCTTTAACTTTGGTTAGGCAACCAGTCTAAGAAAAGAAAAACTCTGAATTTAAACCTGTTTTACTCCACTTGAAAAATTATCTTGTCTCGCATCCTGCTCATGTGGAGGGGTTGGTAAATATATACATATAAGTATAAAATTAACTTAGTTACTTTCTATAGTTTCATACTCTATTTTATACATAACAAAACTAGAATATCTTATGTTTAGACATAAAAACACATTTTATGATCTATTGAAATCTTTAATTTCAGAAGCAAAGATTAACTATTTTTCTTATTTATTCTAAAAAAAAATTAGTGAAACAGATCACTAATTAGGACTGAACTTATTCTAGTCTTGACCACCCCAAGCGGAGTTTAACAGGTTTGAATTCAGAGTTTTCCTTTATGTCAGGTTGCCTAACCAAGTTTAAAGAGCCCAATCTGCTCTACAATCTACCCATAGCTGGAGGGAGAGTAGTTAGATTAATACCCTTCCCAAGGGTATTAGCGCTATGTGAACTGTAGCCTCATCCAGGATTTGAACTCTGGTTGATAAGTCCATTTCCTACAACTCTAACCATTACACCACTGGACTCCTTCTTTTGACCTGTACTTGTTTTTAAGCTTGCTAAACTATTAAATCTCATTACAGATCACACCAAGATACATATTTTCAAATCAGTTGGTTGGTTGTTTTTACGGCATATCAATCCTTGTTGGGTTATTTTATGCCAAAGATGTTTTGTTTTATTCAGTCTTGATGGGTACTTAATTTCTTTTAAACACATTTTTTAAAAACTCATTTTTCTCTATTTAACCCATAGATGGGACTAACAGGTACTACCCATCCGGGTCAGAGTAGACCTGGGAATAATGGTGATTGAGGGGGTACTCCACATTCCCCAGAGACTGCCCATCTAGCTTAAGTAAGGGCCAAAGAGGAGTGTTGAATGTCATGGACTGCTCAGCAGCAAGGATTCCATCCATAAGCATCACAGGTGGCCTCATTAGAGGAGGGGGGGGGCTTATCCTGGTGCAGTTAGCGAATTCTACAGCCCCAGCTGACACGGCTAATTTTCAAATCAGATTTTTTATGGTCTGTGACTACATTACATAATAACAATAGCGTTATTTCCTATAACTCTAACCTAAAAAAGGGGAAGCACTCTGAATGAATTTTATCTGTTAATTAATCTACCCACTATTTTCCCATTAAACTTACTCTAACCCTAACCCCGTCTTCTTTTTTCCTTTCTTTAATGGGAAAATAATGGGTAGATTAATTAACAGATAAAATTAATTCAGAGTGATTCCCCCTTTTTTAGGTTGAAATTATAGAAAATAACCAACAATAGTATATCACTACAGTAACCCATTTTAGATGAACATATTTTTAAATTAGCTAGAACACTTCAAATGTAGATTTTTGTTTTATGCAAATGTTTCACATGGTCATTCTCTCGCATTGTGGTTTAATTCACAGATATAGCTCTACACAGCAACTCCATCAGCATCTTACTGACTGCAGCGTAAAAACTCCTCTTAAATGCTATTTCTCTGAATGTTTGAGATGTGTCTTGATGATTAGTATTATCTGCATTATTCGGACTATTGTCCTCATCTTCATTGTTATCAGTACAATGTTTCAGCCAATGTGTTGTCCAGTCTTCTTCAGGTATTTCTTGTCGGACTTGGGAGCTACCATGAAACTTTGAACCTAACCTTTTATTCAGTCCATGGGGGTATCCTGTTCTCATTCCACTAACCATAGCTGGGGTACAGGCTATGGTTTGTGGAATGAGAACAGGATACCTCCATGGACTGAATAAAGGGTTAGGTTCAAAGTTCTGTGATGGCTCCCGATTATGACAAAAAGGTTCCCGAGTCTGACAATAAATACCTGAAGAAGGCCGGAGGGCACATCGTCTGAAACATTGTACAGATAACAATGAAGATGAGGACAATAGTCCGAATAATGCAGATAATACTAATGGTCTTATCTTAATAATGAAATTTATTGTGTACAGTGCTCAGGTGCACCACAACTCATCAAAGTCTCATGTCAAGTACACAGAATAATGTATTAGTGTCAGGAACATGAACAGTTTACAGTAATAATATACATGTATGTGGAGAGTGGCATCAGGTATAGTGTCAGTGGACTACAGGAAGCATGGAGGCTTTGAAACACTCAGTGCTTCAGCAGCCTACAACAGATGCGGGCAGTTTATTCCATGTCTCCACAACTCTGAGCGTGAAAAAATGTTTTTCCGAAAGTCATGTGAATAGTGTTGTTTTCTGACTTTGTAGGCATGCCCACGTGTGTTAGAAAGATGGAGATCAAAAAGGTGCTCAAGGTTGCTGTTGTTAAGATGATTAATGACCTTATGAGCATTTACCAGGTCAGTTGCCAGACGCCGAAGTCTCAGCGAATCCATTCCCAGGGCAGCGAGATGTTCAGAGTATGACAAATGCCTGATGGAGAATTAAACCCTCACTTCTCCTGTGCAGTGTCATATCTATGCCCCACATGCTGCATATCAACCTTTTATTATGGCTTTATATGCAACCACCCAAAGGAGAATGCATTGTCATGTCTATAGTGCATATCAACCCCTTATTATGGCACTATGTGCAACCACCCCAGAAGAATGCCCGTTCACTTCAATTGTGCTACAAAGAAGAAAGTTCCATTTGTGCTACAAAGAAGAATGCTTATCCACTCAAAAAAAAAAAAAGAAAGAACTGCTACAAAGCCAGTCTTCCTACCAGAGCAGTGTGAAGCCAATGCTCTGGGTACAAAAATTCCTTTTCTTCCTGTCACTGTGCAAACTTAACCACTGATCAAACAGAACCTTTTGATGAATGGACTTTTCAACTATATTGATTTTTCTATAGATTTATAAATACACCTTTCTTTATCTATAAACCCTTGTTTATATTTTTTTGTTTGTCATTCATTTCTTAATCCCTACACTGTAAATAATGAGTGATACAGAATTGCTCTCATCAGGGCAGCCATTATTATGCATGAATATATCAAAAGTAATAATAAATAGTGTCCATAACATTATGTGTAGTATGGCTTTTGCTTTGAAAATAGCTATGCTGTTTAGCATGAAAATGGTTAAGTTTTTGACAAAAAGCTGTAAAAAAGTTCACCAAGGATTTTTGTAACATAGAAAATTACAGGGGAATTTGTCCCCCTTAAATGGTACCAAGAGGTTGTTTAGCTCACAGACTACATAGTAATCCATTCCTCTTTTGCTTTGGAAAGCCTGGTTATCTAGACTAGCTGCTTTACCAATGAAACTACAAGAACAATCAATATCACAGAAACCTAAACCACATTTATAACGCTTAGTAAAACTATCATTTACATTTAATTAACCAGTATTAATTAGGACAAAAAACGGATGGATAATTTTTTTTTTCAAGAAAATCCATAAACGTATTAAACTTTCTCAAAAGACTTCGCGTTACAAGGGAGACAACTTAAAAATACATTACCAGAAAACATTTACATTTCCTTCTCTTAGATCCTAATTTTTTCCTATTAAAACATATTTTGTCAGTAGTTATTTCCGTTAAGTCTAACATAAACAAAGGGGAACCACTCTTGACTGATAAATTATTTATTGATCTACTAGAAAAAAAGAAGATGGGGTTAGGGTTTAGAGTTAGTTTAATGGGAAAATAAATAAATAATTTATCATTCAAGAGTGGTTCCCGTTTGTTTATGTTAGACTTATAGGAAATAACCTTGTCAGTTTACACCAGAGGTCTGAAACTCTAAGACAAAGGAAAAAAAAGGGCCATTATATCCAGAGACCCAGTGAGGTAGGAAGGGGTTCCACAATGTCCAGTTGTAATACTAAATTGCAATATAGAGACTTCTTTATTTATCATAATGAATGTGCATATCACAATAAATGGCTATTTCCAATAACTCCAACATAAACTCTTGACTGATAAATTATTTATTCATTTTCCCATTGAACTAACCCTAACCCTGTCTTCCTTTTTCCTAGTAGATCAATAAATAATTTATCAGTCAAAAGTGGTTCGCCTTTGTTTATGTTGGACTTATAGGAAATAACCCAATTAATGACTGGGTGTTTATTATGTTATATAACTAGTACAAAAAGTTCAATGAGAGTAAAAATAAAATAGAAGAATTAATTTCTAATGAAATATCCATGTTTTAGGAAGATATTTGCTCACATAACTTTCGGAAACATTTTTTCATGCTCAGAGTTGCCAAGGCATGGAATAAGCTGCCTGCGTCTGTTGTGGGCTGACAAACCACTGCATCTTTCAAAGTCTTCATACTTCCTGTAGTCCGCCAACACTATACCTGATACCCTTATGCATGCACGCATGTGCACACATACATGTATATTATTACTATACACTGTTCATGTTCCTGATACTAATACATAATACAATATTAGTCAATAACTTAAAAAGATGGGCTATTTGGCCCAAAAATGACACTTTGTGCATTGTACACAAAAAATTGCAGAAAACAATTGCAGTAATTAAAACTTGTGAATCCAAAATTTCAGGGTTATGGGTTCAGATTCAGCTTGAAATCTTTTTAATTTGCTCTCAGAGACAGCCTGTTTTCAAAATAAAATAATGAAATTTTTTGTGTACAGTGCTCAGGTGCACCACAACTCATCAAAGTCTCATGTCAAGTACACAGAATAATGTAGTGTCAGGAACATGAACAGTTTACAGTAGTAATATGCATGTATGTGTGTGCATATGTATGTGGAAAGTGTATAGTGTCAGCGGACCACATGAAGCATGGAGGCTTTGAAAGACTCAGTGCTTCGGCAGCCTACAACAGATGCGGGCAGTTTATTCCATGTCTCCGCAATTCTGAGTGTGAAAAAAACATGAGCAGTGCTGTTTTCTGACTTTGAAGGCATGCCCACGTGTGTTGGAAAGATGGAGATCAAAAAGGTGCTCAAGGTTGGGCTACAGCCTCTAGAAGTAAAATTGAAAAACAGTGATGCATTAACACTAGCATCTATTATTAAAGATATAAAAAAAGGTCTATCACTGACCATAGGTAAACTGATATTGCTTTTGGGTTCCTGACAAATGAATATTTCAATATGATTGATATTTTGATTTCATATGAAATATACAGAAAAAAGTAATTCTTAATTATGAGACAAACAGGGTTTTTCTTCTCCTTTTTTAATAATTAGACAAAGTTATTTTTTGAATAATATTTATCTATTTATCTTTTATTATCATGCTAGAAATAATCTTACCATACATGCTGCTTTGGCCAGGACAGTCTAAGGGGGTCTGTTCTGTGTCCTCTCCAGTTTGCTAATTTGTCCTGGTTGACACTGAACTGCTCTGGAATGTCCTGATTTTCCATGACAAAGGTGCAAACCCCAAGAAAAAAAAAATGGAAACCTTAAAATCTGCATAGAGACCTGACTTGGTGTTGACAAAAACATAATTTTTTATGAATTTCTCTTGTTTGTCTGCATCAAAATTGTAAAGCATAAGTTAAATATAAATTTAAAAGTCGGTTATTTCCTATAAGTCTAACATAAACAAAGGGGAACCACTCTTGACCGATAAATTATTTATTTATTTTCCCATTAAACTAACCCTAATCCAGTCTTCTTGTTTCCTAGTAGATCAATCAATAAATAAATAATTTATCAAGAGTGGTTCCACTTTGTTTATGTTAGACTTATAGGAAATAACCTAAAAGTCTGTCTGGAATATTGAATTTAATTTCATTGCTTTTTTTTAAAATCTGTTTTAAACAATATTTAAAAAAAATCTTTTTTATCAATAATATATTTTAAAAAAATGTGATTTGAGAAATACTAATATTAGGTTAAATTTTTAATTTTTCCAAGTTAAAACTTTTAACATAATATATGAAATCCCCAGTTACTATTGAAGTATTGGTACTCTTCGCAGAGAACCGTCCCGGCCTCCTGCCTCAAAATCCGCTAGCCAGTGGCTGCTGAAAAAAAACACCAGCTACGAATGAAGTCCATAGCCGAAGCGATGTCACTTGAAAAAAAAAACGGGTTTAGGGTTAGTTTATTGGGAAAATAAATAAATAATTTGGGCTTTGTTTTTTCAGAATAAACAGAACCCACAAATTTTGTAATAAAACTGTTAATTTTAACTAGTTGTTTGTTTTTTTTGTTTTTTTTTGCAAGTGACACCGCTTCGGCTACAGACTTCAATCGTAGCTGGTGTTTTTTTTTTCAGCAGCCACCGGCTAGTGGATTTTGAGGCAGGAGGCCAGGACGGTTCTCCGCGAAGAGTACTGCAGTATTATATGAATAACATTATTTACAAACATAATTGTGCATCCTGGGTATGAGGTTAAACTGCATCTAAAGGTGAAGTTCCAGTTCTGGAGCTCTGGGGAGTGTGGAGTATCCTTTTATCGCCATTACTCCCAGGTTCACCCTGACCTGAAGTGGTAATACCTGTTAGAGTCCCATCTATGAGTTAAATAGAAAAATGTGTTAAAAAAAAAATACCCATCAAGAATGAATAAAACAAAATGTCTTCAGCATATAATTGTCTGCATCAAAATTGTAATGCATAAGTTAAATATAAATTTAAAAGGCGGTTATTTCCTATAAGTCTAACATAAACAAAGGGGAACCACTCTTGACTGATAAATTATTTATTTATTTTCCAAGGGTTAACATGCTGTAAAATTCAACCAACAAACATAATCATTAACTACTGTATATATAAAGATTAAAGTGCAGAGAGAATACATGGGAACATAATAGAATTCCAATATATATACTTGTGGATAGGTCTCTTTTTTTTTTAACCAAAAATTCTGCCAGAATCAGTGGTGCAACCTATTGATTTAACATCTTATCTTATTATAATGGAGATTGTGTGTTTTTTCTGTCTGTAACTGAAACTATATTACTATTCAAGTCACAATTCTCTTTGTTATTTACGTCACATTCTACAGGATTTTATTTTTATTTAAACCTCAATTATTGATAAAATTGCTTTATATTATTAATACTGTTGACAATATCTACATATTAATAACATGCACTTGTTTTTTATATATACTACAAAATAGCAGTTTACAATGTGAATGGGAAGGCTAATATGATATAAAAAATCTGATTTTAATAAATATGTGCTTAGTATTACTGATTTCTAATTGTTTGATTTTTATCTTAATGAATATTAGCAAAAATCTCTAAGATAAATCTTAAAAGAAATCCGTTAACAAGAAGAAATAACTGTAATCTTATTCTTTACTTCCTATTTAACTAAATAGTTGAATTAGGAAAATTTAGCAATGAAAGACGGGAGTAAGTTTCAGCTGTTCTTGATTACACCCTCAGTTTCAAATCTTTTTATCTGCATTCTTATTTAGTTTCATTAGCCTTTCTAAATTAATCTAATATTTTATTACATTAAAAGTTAAATACTTGCACCCGGAGGGTGCATACATTTGCTAGTAGATTTAAAACAGCTCTACTTTCATTTTTATTTAGTGGCAAGGATCAGTAATTGTAATTATTAAATATTTTTCTAGCATAGACAGTATGTTGATAGTATGATAATGAAATTTATTGTGTACAGTGCTCAGGTGCACCTCAACTCATCAAAGGCTCATATATAGTGCATATAATAATGGGACCATATGACCTTTAGGCACCTCTTTTGCGATCTCATTTTATAAGGACATTTTTTTTTCATTTACACTGTCAAAATCCGGTTGTTTGTTAACAGACGATTTTGAGATTATTTTTTTAAATTATAAGACTAACCTCTAACAAACAACCGGATTTTGACGGTGTACATGAAAAAAATGTCCGTATGAAACGAGATCGCAAAAGGGGTGCCTAAAGGTCATATGGTCCGAATAATGTACTAATGTCAGGAACATGAACAGTGTACAGTAATAATATATATGAATGTGTGCATGTGTATGGATGGTGGATATCAGGTATAGTTTTGTCGAATTAAAGGAAGCATGGAGGTTTTGAAAGATGCAGTATTTCGGCAGCCTACAACAGATGTAGGCAGTTTATTCTATGCCTCAGCAACTCTGAGCATAAGTTATATCCACAACATAACATAACATTACATAATGTACTGTCTCATAACATACCAGTTACTAAAATTAATTTACCGGTATGATATTTGTAAACTTCCATTTCAGTTTTTAAACTGTTAAAACTACAGCTATAATCATGAGTAAGCAATTCAGTCCTGATGAAGTTAAATAACATGCTTATGATTAAATATTTTTTTCCAAAGTCTGCTATACTGTTTGTAATTATTGATTACATATTTATTGATTTTTTTTATTATTGAGTTGACTGTTACACTTTTTTATCCAGGCTCAATTATTATTATAGCACTAACAAATGCAACCCTTATTTCTATATGTTTGCATTATGAATCACAATCTTTGGCAAAGTGTTCTAGATCTAATATTTGTAAGCAAAGTCTTGAAACAAAGGTGAATATTTGATCAGTGTATTTTATTGTGTACAGTACTCAGGTGCACCTCAACTCATCAAAAGTTCATGTATAGTGCATAGAATAATGTACTACTGCCAGGAACATGAATAGTGTACAGTAATAATATATATAAAATTCAATATAAATTTTTTTACTTCACATTCTTCACTGACAACTAAGATTCTTTTTTTAATTCATTTTTAAAAAGATATTGGCAAGCTATGAAACTTTGGTTTTGTTAAAATAACTTTTGACAATCAATTAGTTTCTGTTAGGACAAGAATTATATTTGACTTTTAACTTAGAATTGGCTGTGTAAACAGCCAGATTATAATGTGACCTGCCACAAATTAGGGGTGCAACCTATCTGTGAGTATATACGGTAGACTAATTTAGTAGAAGACATGATTATAAGATTATAAGATTTTTATGTTTCATATAAATCAAAATGCTATTGAACTTTTAAATTCATCAAAAGAATTTATCAGATTTTTGTTGCATGTAGATAAATATCTGTGTATGATATTGAATAGAGACACCCATTCAATTTGATTGTAAATATTTTTATTTACATTTTTTTAAAAATTGTATTAATCGTTCTAGGATTTAAATATAGTATGTAATATATTTCTGATTGATAAAACATCTTTATTTTCATGTTTCATTACATATTTTTACAAATTGTCCTAATCTTTAAGATAAATCCATAATTTCTAAAAATGCTTTTTTTCCAAATAATTATTTTATATGAAATACATGTCTTAAAAAAGGCTTTCTCTTTTTTTCTAAAAATTAATCCGAGTCATAACATCAAACATGGTATATTCAACAGTGAATTGCCAAAAGAATATCCATTGTTGAAGATAATTTGGTGCAAAGTGGACAGCCTCAAATATTCAAATTGTTTATCTGAGTTCCCAATTTCTGATAGTAGCTACACAGACACAAAATACCAATTAAAAATGGTTAAAGTTAAAAGGAGTTAGGCTGTGAAAACAATTCTTTGTCATACAAGTACTGCTATATATAATAAAAATTGTAAACTGTCCGAGTTTTTGAATTGGAAATTATGGTAAGCCTAGCTAAAAGTCAATTTGAAAAGATAAATATAATTCCTGTCCTAACAGAAACTAATTGATTGTCAAAAGTTATTTTAACAAAACCACACTGATTGCTTGCCAATATTTTTTTTAAATGAATTAAAAAAAAGAATCTTAGTTGTCAGTAAAGAATGCGAAGTAAACATTTCTATTGAAATCTTTAGCTATTTATTTTACAAAATATTCATTAATATGTCTTAAAAATAATCTCAATTCAGTTGAGAGATGCATTTGGGATCGGGAATAAAACCTGTAGGAAAAAGAAAATTAATCCACTATGTTCAAGGGAGAGCACTAGTCACAATGTGTCGTAGGTGGCGCTCAGTTACACAGGCCGGTGTAATGGCGGCCGTTTAATGTTCACATGTAACATTCTGTTTGTTTTTCGGTTTACATTTTGATTTGTTTGAGTTTTTAAAAAAATATTTGCATTCCTGAAACATCATTATGGCTGGAGACAACAGAAGATCAACTGCTGCTCAGTTTTTTATGGATGAGGAAGATGTCAGCGAGGAGCAAATGTCTACCTACGACCGGGTAATTGAAATAAATTTTCCATGTTGTATATTGCCTTTGTATAACAAGAGTGCGCGTAAAAAGTATCAATCTAAATTTAATGGATCAGTATAATGATAAAAATATTATTAATAATGTCTTTTAGTTTACTCTCCTGTCGAATAAGTCTAATATTTAATCTATTTCCCACAAACTCAAATAGTGTTGTGAGAAAAGTTAAAACATTGTTTTGTTAGCATTTTTTTTTGTTTGTTTCACTCATTTAACATTTCAAAAAGTTTCAAAATCTTGCTGATATTAATGGTGAAAGAGAATAATTTTGGTAAATTTTAAACCACCTTATTTTCTTGTTATGCAAATGCTTTTCTAAACTAAATTAAACTTAATTCTTATGAATTTTTAGGTTTATTTTTTGTAAATATGAAAAATTGGAACGTAATTTTTATGCGGAGTTAAATTTTTACAAATACTGAATTATTTTCCGTATTTATTTATTTATTCATCTAGACAACATCAAAAATGAAAATATTAAGTATATTATACAATCATTTTTTTCTACAGAGAATTCAAAATAAATTCCAGTCTTAACATATAGAAATTTTGTAGCGTGATGAAACCAGGAAATAGTATTTTTCAGTTTCCCTTGAATTATTATACAACATTGAAATAATAATCATTTAAAAAAAAATAGAATCTTACACCTTGTGAAAATGCAATCGTATTTTCTTATTTACTTTTTGTGTGTTTTATGTAGCCTGATTATATAACCAAAACCAAGCTAAGTAAAACACATAGGGGAGGTTATTCAGTATTGGCAAATACTTTTATTTCGCGTAAAAAATTAAGCTGCAATTTAATAAATCACTCGTTATTATTATTTTTTTAGCCTTGTTGGCAGGGCTTAAAATTCGTTGACTGTATCCCTTGCAGAGGTGTACCCCCTCCCAAAAAAGGGAGTGTGATGTACCTCTTCATTGCTATCACTCCCAGTTCCACTGACTCTGTTTGGTAATACCTGTTAGGATCCCATCTGTGGGTCAAATTGTATTCGATAGGAACCAAACAAACTTTTAAATTGTAAATATGAACGTGATTCCCTAACCTAACAGCTAAGCATAAAATAACCCTGGACTGGTTGACATGCCGTTAATGAATCATTTTTTTTTTTTTTTCTGAATTTTTCTAGTCGATCTAATATTCTTAATCTTTTTTATATAAATGGTTATTTACGAAAATAGCCAGTTTTTAATTTTTTTTACCCATTATTTAACCCCTCAAACATGTTACGTCTTTTTTGAATAAGTTGGCGGAGTGGCTTGTTGTTGGTGTCAGCCGGACAGTAAGGGAGCCTATATCCCCCTTTTGGCTGAGGTGGAAAGCCACAAGTCAACACCCCACTTTGCTGCTCAGATCAGATTATCCAATCTGTGCTACTCATGTGCTGAGTTGGTGGGGACCAATATCAAACCAGGAGTCTTGTGATTCCTAGGAGTGGAGTCAAAACTTCTTTAAAAAAAAAATCCCAATAAAACAAATGATAATAATAAACAAGATGTATTTACCTAGTTTTGTTTATATTTTGATGTTTATTCCTCAAAATTTTCTGAACATAACGGGAAGTGACCCTTGTTATTTATAACAGTGTGACATATCAAACTGGTGTAAATCGACCATCCAAAAATCTTTGTGTTATTTCAGGTTAAGATATGTCAACTCTCAAGAAGCTGGGTGTTGAAAACCTTTTTTTTTTTTTTTTTTTTCATTTTTGAAACTCTACATTGAAATTTTATTAACCTGCAACAAAAGTCCAGATATATGCTGACAAAGAGATAGAAAACTTTACTAATCTTATAATGATGGAGGTGCGTAGTGTAATGGTTAGTAGAGTCATAGGAAATACTCGTCAACCCGAGTTCAATTCCTGGATGAAACTGTTTCAGTTTCACATAGCGCCAATACCCTTGGAAAGGTATTAATCCAATACTCCTTCCAGCTATGGGGAAATAGCAGGGCAGACTGGGCTCTCTAACCAATCTAGGAGGAGGAAAACTCTGGATTCAAATCTGTTAAACTTAAGAAATTCACCTTGTGTTGCATCCTGCTTGTGCGGAGGGGTTGGTAAATATATATATATATAATGATGTTTTTGAGATTGCTTTTTGTGAGAAAGCATTTTGATATCAGGTTCTAAAGTGGAGTTGTGTAATTTCAATTGGACTTTCAACAAAGCTGTAGAAGGCTGCATTTGATAAAACAGAGTATTTCACCTCTACCTCGGTTTGAATTTTAACTCTTAACGTCCTATACCACCTCATTCCACCGGGATGAAAGTCACATTCATTTTTCTAATTTACCCCAAATGATAGCCTTTGTTTAAATGTAATATTAAACATATTTAGAAGTCTTTGATTTAAATGAAAAGGCCATTTTTTGATAAATCCTTATAGGAATGGGGCACTGGACTTAGAAAATTCTCAACAGGATGTTAAGAGTTAAGGACACATGAGGGAGTTTTGGTGAACTTAATACTCATAAGATGTATAAAAAATAAGACGCAAAAGAAGCCAGTAGGTACCTGACTTGAAAAATTTGAGCAAAATGGATAGAAAAACATGGAGCAGTTATTGCTTAAAACAACTAAAGAAAGGAAGCTGTGGAGAGTTATGATCATGTAACAGAATAAAACGTCCATTTTAGTGGATGACATTTCAAGGAGTAGAGCTTTAAAAACCATTGAATGGTTAAAACCAATCAATCATCTATAATTGATCTCACTTCTTCCATTCCATATTTCTTTTCAAGAGCTCAGTTGACTAGGTTCCAGGTTCAATACCGGCCCTTGCCAACTCAGCGTATGAGTAGCACTGTGCAGTAAAGTGAGGAGCTAATGGTAGGTGTGGCATCAGACATCAAAACAATCTTCTTGGTCTAGTGCTAATGAAAAGTGGATCGACTGCCTCGCTGTCTAGCTGATACCGACTTTAGGCTACTCCAACAACTTTTAAAAAAAAATTAGAACTGTTGTCCTAATCTTTGCTTAGAAACCAAACCAGTCACAAGGATAGGGTAATTTTTGCCCTTATCCTATGCATGGGTTCCCTCATGAAACTGACCAGGAGTCAAATATTACAACAGGAAAGATATATAATGGGTGATGTTGTTTGCATTCCATATAGGGCTAATACCCTTGGGAAAGGTATGAATCCAACTATTCTGTCTTTAACGATGGGTAGGGCCAAATGGGCTCTTTAACTTTGGTTAGTTAAACTCGGCTAAAGAAATTGATTGTGTGTTGATCTTACTCATGAAGAGGGGTTGGTATATGTATGCGTATATATATATATATATGATAGTTTGGAAGGCGTTTAGTAAAAAGACATAATTATGGGATACCTTCTCAGTCATACAGCATCAACCTAGGAATTGCATGCTTTTGGGTTCAATACTGCTCCTTGTCTACTCTGTACATGAATAGCACAGCTTGGGTAATCTGATCTATGTAGTAAAGTATTTAGAAACTGACGGTAGGTGTGGCGTTCCACCTCAGTAAAACAGAGACTACCCTGCTGTTCAGCTGATACAACAATAGGTCACTCTGTAGACTTAACCTTTTTTACTACTTATCAATATGCTTAAAAAAAGTAAAGTAAATTACTAGAAAACAAAGCCACTCATACTGAGATCAATAGAAAGGGTAATGCTAGAAATGACTTTAAGGAATTGTAGAAAAATTGATGTTAAAAGTTTGCTTATATTTTGTACTGTCCTGTTGGCTGGGGCATTAGAATACACTGACTGCACCTCTGCAGATGGGTAAGACTCCCCCAACGAGGCCACCTGTTTGCTGTGGGTGGTGACCCGTAATACTTAAGAATGGAATCTTGGGGAATGAGCAGTCCATGACCTGCAACACTCCACTTTGGCTAGACGGGCGGTCGGAGAGACCCCCTCTGATCAATCGGCTGGCCATGTCAAGCCGTAGCACCTATATGATTGCCCCCAACCCTATTGCACTTATGGCAAACCCAGGCCCTTTTTATCATATGGGTGCTAGAAGGTGGTGGCTGAGGGTCTTCATGTCCTGGGTATGACATTAAACTCTATCTGATGGTTCCAGGTTTGGGGAATGTAGAGCACCCCTTCGTCACTATTGTTCCCTTATCCACTCTGACCCAGAGTGGTAGTACCTATTAGGTTTTCCATCTATGGGTTAAATAGAAGAACGTGCATTTAAAAAAAAATTGAGTATCCATTAAGAATGAATTTTATTTCAAAATTTTGTCAGCATTAAAATGATCCACTGAGGTTGATAGGTTGTAAAACAAATCAAACATATTTTGTAGAAGAATATTTGATAGTGGAATGAAAAATATAGTTTCCTTGTATAGAATAAATATAAGTACAATTAATGACATGATTATTAATTATAACATTATTATTAATTACAATTAATGACATTTTATTGCCTGAGCAAACCTAATATAAAGATTACAAAAAATTCATGGAGAAATGTCCATATTGTATGTATTTTGTATGTGAAGTTTTCAGAGAAATTAAAGTTTGAGAGAATTACATATTTGAGGTGTGGAATTATCAAATGTGTTTGTCTGTGGTCAAACTGCACTACTTGGACCCTAACAAGGTGCTTGGAGAATAAGCTAGATGGGAGCTACACAAGAATGCTGCGCGCAATCTTAAACAAGATGTAGAAACAACATCCCATGAGAAAACAGGTATACAGCCACCTGCCCTATATCACACAAACCATCTGCGTGAGGTGAACAAGACACACTGGGCACTGCTGGAGAAGTAAGGATAAACTTATTAGTGACATTCTTATGTAGAAACCATCACATGGGCTCGCCGGAGTAGGCCGTCCATCAAAGACGTACATAGTCCAACTCTGTGTGGATACTCCTAGGGGGCAATGAATTATAGGGATGGTTGGCAAGAGATTGTCATGTATATCTGTGCTGCTATAATGATATGATGCTGTGTACTATTCTATGGTGTTATATTTAATGCTTGTGCAGAAGACTGTGCAACCTGGCGACTCCTCGTCAAACAAGGAACGGAATGGAGAGGAAAGAAACCGCTACGGAAAAGAGACAACAGCAACTCCAGCAAGCGTCACTGCTCCAGAGACTGTCATTCAAAAATTGGTCTGTTCAGCCACTCACACAGTTTCAGATTATAAAAAAAATGAACACCACACCATTGTCTTTAGTAGACGAAAGGATGCCAACAACAATAATATTTAATGCATCACTATTTGATGGGGACAAAAAAACTAGAACAGGTTGAGTCTAGGCCATTCTGTGAAGAAAGAAGATGAAATCTTCATGTCCATTGCTTTGACAATACCATTTAGCAGATGAGGATGGTAATCCCACAAAATATAGCAATCCATGTGGATCAGAGAAAGAATAGACTAAAGTAAGAGATACAGAAATTATTAATCCTTTGGCAACACATTTAATGTATGGAATAGCACTTTTGACCATAAGATAAAAAAGCTGCAAATAAAAAAAAATTCTTGGAGTTTCACAATAACAATACTACAATACATTCTGAAAAGCAATTGGAATGTTGAAGGAAAGAAAAAATTGGATCTTATGGATTGCACAGGTATATTTATAAGATAATTTTAAATTTACTGATACTTCTGAAAAGGACTGTTTTACTAAAGTTTTAGAAGTAATAAAGTATGTGTGTATATATATATGTATGTATATATATATATATATATATATATATATATATATATATTTATATTTAAAAATAAATCTATTTTAGGGTGTATTGAGGCACTTTCAGGGAGTATATTACACAAGATTCAAAATTTTAAAGTAATGTGGACTAAAATTCCCTCTTGCCCTCACAGATAAAGTATAATTGGGCGATTCGAGTTACTCTCCATGCCAAAAGGGTTAAACAAGAAAAAATGGACATTAAATTTTGTAGTTACCAAGCACTTTTTTTTTTTTTTATGAAACTGTCAAATTTCTCCTGAACACCCTGTATATATATTGCACAAGATCCAAAATTTTAAAGTAATGTGGACTAAAGTTGTCTCTCGCCCTTACACATTAAGTATATTTGGGTGACTCGAGTTGCTCACCACACCAAAAGGGTTAAACAATAAAAATGGGATTGGGCAGATCTTTGAATTAGAAGGGAAGATGAAATAGGTACAAAAGGTTAATAGAATGGTGACCAATAAATAACAAGTGTAGTAGAAAAGAAAAACTAAGAGACAGATATGGAAGTTTGCTGATAAGTTGCGATCAGCACAGTCATGGAAATAATTAGGATAGGCCTCAAAAATGGTTGGTGTTCATGTTTGCAAAATTTATAATTTGCAAAAAAACTTTTTCTTTATAAATGAAAGATAACTGTCAGTACAAACAAGTGACACCTGGTAGGATAGGTTC
This sequence comes from Doryteuthis pealeii, assembly GCA_023376005.1. Taxonomy (NCBI): domain Eukaryota; kingdom Metazoa; phylum Mollusca; class Cephalopoda; order Myopsida; family Loliginidae; genus Doryteuthis; species Doryteuthis pealeii. Next base: position 8,497,637 of record CM042167.1, read on the forward strand.
AAATTTGCTATAAAAAGTTTGGGACCATATGACCTTTAGGCACCCCTTTTGCAATCTTGATTCATAAGGACATTTTTTCATTTACATCATGAAAATCCGGTTGTTTGTTTAGGGTTAGGGGTTAGTTTTATAATTTAAAAAACAAAACTAAAAATCGTCTGTTAACAAACAACCGGATTTTGACGGTGTAAATAAAAAAATATCCTTATGAATCGAGATTGCAAAAGGGGTGCCTAAAGATCATATGGTCCAAAGTTTGTAATAAGCTTCATCTATGCTATGTGATGTTTTGAACAAATCTAGAAAGCAGCTGTATGACCACTTGCCCCACATCACTGGAGAAGCAAGGACAAACTCATAAGTGATGTTCTCTTGTGGACACACCAGTGTAAGCTGACCAGCAAAAACCGACATAATAAGCTCTGCATGGATTCTGGATGCTGTGTAGAAGACCTGCCAAGGGTGATGACAGTTGGTGCAAGAGAATTGTGGGTATCTGTGCTGTCAGCACAACCTGATGATGATTATTCTTTATTGTCAACAACACTTTGTTTTTTTTTCTTCTTCTTGTTAGCTATAAAACCTACATTGTTGTTGCAGGACTTAAAATTGTTAATTTGTCATCAAATACTTATATTTGTGGTGCAAATTACGAAGTCTATATGTACATCAAAGGTCGGTAGAGCGTTCGGCTAGAAACCACAAGGTTCCTAGTTTGATACTGGTCCTCGCCGACTCAGCGTATGAGTATCACAGTGATCTGTGCGGTAAAGTAAGGAGCTGATGGTAGGTGTGTCGCTCCACCTCAGACACTAAGATAATCTCCTTGGTCTAGCGCTATTGAAAAGGGGATAGACTCCCTCGCTGATTGGCTGATACCGACATTAGGCTGCCCCGACGACTTTTTTTGCTACTTATATTTGTGCTGCAAATTACGAAGTCTATATGTGCGTCTATGTAGCAACAACATAAGTTGCATGAGGAATGAAATCAACTAGTTCAGGAACAATTAGAACAAATGCAAAACCAACTATTGAAACAACAAAAGAATTTTGAGAACCTACTAACAAATCAAGTAGTGAAAGAAAGAGGATGAAGAATCTTCCGGGGGGGGGGAGATTTCAAACTCTCTCAAATTTAATAATTTTGGCATGACGTTTCCAGCATACTTTAGGAGATATGAATCATTCTTTTCAAAAAGGTGTCTACTTTGGTCCGAAGAAAAAGTTACATTGTTACTTCAAAAATTGGGTTCACAAGAAAAATATGAAGCATACAAATCTCATCCTCATCGCCACTTATATCGTAAATGACCAATGATATTGAGTGGTCGATCATGGAGTATTATAAGGAGAGTCATTCACATGAGTCCCACACAGTGATCTGTGTGTACAATAAAAAGTGGCTAGCACCACAACCACTGCTGAGGTACAGGGAAGATGGGTCATTCCATTATATCAATTTGTATGTTTAAGGTTAATATTAAAAATGAATAAATTATTTTTATTTTTCAAATATAATTTTTTGATTGGTAGGTTGTCAACTACAAAGAATCACTGGTTTATTTTAGATATCTTTCTAAATTTTGTGTTTTCTTTGTAGGTGGTAGAGTTATTAAATCAAGCATCTTTGATGCAAAGAGACAGTATGAAAGCCACATATCTCCGACAGGTGAGTTCTTTAAACAAATTTTTAGTTGTATCCCATTATTATTTTTTCAGCTTAAAGGAAAAATCTCAATAACTCATCCGGATTTGATGGGTGTTTCCAGAACTTATTTTGTTGCAGAACTCTTATAGGATTTACCAAAACATCATGGAACCCAACCTATATCATCATTTTGATAAGACATTAGATGAAAGAGAATTTATCTATATAGAAAAAACATAATAATCTTCACTGTTACAATCCACAAAAAATACACTCTGAAGTGATTGTTTTGAATGAGGCTAGTTAAAAACAAGTTAAACTAAAAATTCTCATGCCGTTTAATGACAAAAGTAGATGTTTTGGTCCAGAATGTTTCCATTTAAAATGACATTATTTATAATAATTCCATTTAAATAATTTACAAAAGAATTATATATACATACGTACATATATATGTATGTGTGTGTATGTGTTTAAAATATTGCTTACCTCATCATTACTTTTACTTTACTTTTTATTTGTGTAGTTTACGAAATTTAAAAGATATGTAGTTAGTTTTCACTATTTTTATTTATCTTTTTAAATAAATACACGTTTTTAGTAAATACGTTATGCTTAATATTTATAGTTTAAGATTTAAAATAAATTCTGAATACTACAAAAAAAAGTCAGAGAAATGGTGTAAGCAACATTTTAAACAAATAAATAAATATCATACATATATATATATATATATATATATATAAGACCTACGTGAACAATGCGTCAGAAACGGATGGATAACAGATGTATTTCCTATCGAAGTTGGATGCCGGAGATTTATTACCAACTCAACCATGGCATTTTTGTCTAAACTTGGACTTTCTCCACCAGACAAGAGGAAATACATAAAAAAGATCCAGGAGAAACCTCTAACCGCATTGGCGTGGATATGGCAATCTTTCATTGTGACATCAAACTGACAAAGTCTGATGGTATCGTGAGATACTGTTGGGGCGCTCTGGGTTAGTGGTAATGATGCTTCGGCCCCGAAACCATGCCTGAACCCAGAGTCATCATCTGATGAAGGCTTTGTTGGTTGCAATCCTACTGTGTAAATAGCAGTCATTGTATGAAGATTATTAATATTCATTTATCTTTTTACTTTAGTATTTTAAAAGTATATAAAATGATGGATTCCAGAACCAAACAAACAATATCTCAATTTAAAGATGACCCTAATAAAATTTAACAAATTTTCCTACTCTTATGTTTAATGCTTTTCCCTTTTCTTTTCCAGGTTCAAGAACTGATTTTATTCAAGGAACCTAATTTATTAGATAATTTTTTGGAGGTATGTATTCTATTCAATTAATTTTGAGTTAATTTTCAAATAATGTTAGACTGCATTATAGCCTGGCTTATAATTTTTGATAACACTTTGATTTTTTAAAAATGTCATGAAAATAACCATCTGATAATTAAAATTCAAACTAATACTGAAATAATCGAAGCAGAAAAAGTTATTTTTCAATTTACCTTACAACTTTAAACTGAAAAAGTTAATCTGAACATTAGCTACATAAATGAGAGTAACCTCCCTTGTTTATTTCACTTTGAGAAAACCATGCTTTGGTCGCCATTTTCATTTCACCATAATCAATACAATTGCATGTTTTAACACAAAAATACCATAAAGTAACAATTAAGAACACATTTTATGATATTTTCGTGTTAAAACATGCAGTTGTATTGATTCAAACAAATTCGTATTTTCAGTGTAGATTTACGGTGAAATGAAAATGGCCGACCAAAACATAAGGCTTCCTCAAAGTGAAATAAATAAGGGGAGGTTAATATAATTTATGTAGCTAATGTTCAGATTACCAACTTCTGCCCATTACATAACAGATTTATAGAAAGTCTTAGGATCTATTTTCATTTTACTAGGTTCAAATCTTATTTATTAATGTTTTTATTTTTTTAGGAAATGATGGCATTTCAAAGTGATCGTTCTGTAGAAGTCAGAAAGTTTATGATCAGTTTCATTGAAGAAGCTTGGTAAGTAAATCTCTGCACATGTTTCTATCCTTTTTATAATGTTTAAATTCAATACCTTAAACTAAATGTTACTTTTCTTTTATTCTTGTAATATTACATAGTATTTTATGAGATGAAGTCCCTTGTGTTGTTGTGGCTAATATGCTGGACTGCAAGTTCAAACTCCAATTACACTATTATGTTCATTTTTAAACCTTGGAAAAGATATAAACTCCCTCATCCCCCAACAGCTATGGGTTAGATAGTGCCACTACTGTTCTTCTACAAGGATAGCTTTGGCATTAAATAACCTATAACATATAAAGCATTAAAAATGTCATATTGATCTTTAATCCTTAGTGATCATTTCTAAATGAATTTGAATTTTCCATGAATTCAGCTAGTATAGTGTAGCGAGAGAAATTATTTATGTGGTAGCTCAAAGCGAGCACGAACATGTCTGGCGTGCAAAATGAGATTGGGGGGAGTGCAGCAGAAGACTACAGATTGAACTCACATCCTCCTAATTGTGAGTAGTATCTCAAAGTCAGACTACCTTGTTGGCGCGGATGCAAATTTCTACACTATGATGGCATCACTGGGCATGATTGGTTCAGATTTGGGATCTTGGTCAGGGCAGTTAATGATTATTTAAGGCCTGCCCTCCACACTGAGACTTATGTTTTGATCTTGCTAACAAAAACATAGACATGCAATGAACAAGACATGAGTGAGCTTTGGCGGGGGACTGCTGGAAAAATTGTTGCAGGCAGAAGGACTTGGTCAGGGGACTTTGGCAGTTGGGATAACGTCTTTTTCAGTGGAGAGATCTGGTTGTCTGACCGGATGAATTCTGTTCACATTATATATAGATTACTGCTTTTGATTTTAGTATGTATGTTTTAAATGTATTGAAAAATGTATTAAAGCAGAAAGTACTTTAATTTTTAAAATTTGTGATATTTGATGTTAAGAAAATTATATTGTAAAGTTTTCTTATTTGTCATCAACACTTAATATTAAAGAAACATATATGACTTATGTTTTAATGTTAACATCTATTTTTTTTTTTTTTCTATAGTAAAAAAGATCCTGATTTGCTTTTAAAGATTCTGCCCAACCTGATAGCACTTTTTCAAGATGAAAATGTTAATGTACAGAAAAAAGTAATTCTGGTTATGGCTGGGCTTTACCGACTTGCTCTACAGGTAAATATTCTTTAATCAATAATTCTTTAGTAATTAGTATTATGCAGCTTGTAAGATTTAGAAAAAAATGTTTGAAGGACAATTCACTTGCCTCCAAATTTTGCAACTCTTTGTATGTATTTACCCATGAGCAGGATGCAACACAAGGTCAATTTTTAAGTAGAGTACAGCTGGTTTGAATTCAGAGTTTTCCTTCTCCTAGACTGGTTTTCCTTAATGAGACTAAAACACTCAGGGTAATCTGAACATTAGCTCCATAAATGAGAGTAACCTACCCTTGTTTTTGTTCACTTTAAGGAAGCCGTGTGTTTTGTTTTATAAAAACATGGATTTTTCGACAAATTGGGTATACCTATACTTACAGGTACTCTCATAGAAATATTAGCTTTTTTTTAAATCACCTGTGGGAGATTCTAAGCACATGTTGACAGGGATGGTGAACACGGGGAGACTGTTTGAAAATATATTAAAGGTATTCCTATAAGGGTGTTAACATTTATAAATCGATTTAAAACAAAAGATGTTAATATTTCTATGAGAGTACCTGTATATTAGAAAAGTATAGGTATACACAATTTGTCGAAAAATCCATGTTTTTACAAAACAAAACCCATGGCTTCTCCAAAGTGAACAAAAAAAGGGGAGATTACTCTCATTTAAATAGCTAATGTTAAAAATTACCAAAACTCAGTGTATCTTAACTCATAACTGGAAGAGAATAGATCGATTTATGTGTGATGTGAATGCAAACATCCTCATTTAGGTTTCTACTATTTATAGAAGCCTAACTCACACCTATAAATCCTCTTGTAGATTAGTTGGTATCGATAACCAGGCTTCTTCCCCATAGCAAAAAGAGATGTGAGTTTCTGATATGTGTGTAATGGTTATCAAGTTAGGCTAGCATACTATTGTGTTTGATTGCTGGGTGCCCCACACTTTTCGTCTTGTACCATTTTTAAAGCTTAGTAATTCATGACAACTTAAATGATGTAGAAATGAATTGACAGAAAATTTTCTTTATAAAAATGATTTTATATTTATTAGATGCAAAGGAAAATCTTTGAATTCAAATAATATGAAAATATTTTAAAAGGGTTTATTATTTGCTTGAAGCATTGTGTTTATATTGGTTTGGTGGTTGGTTTTTGAAGGCTATCACAATGCAAGTGTAAAGAAAAATAAGCTAACTATGGTGTTGTTTGTTAACCTGTGATTTATTCTTAATATTTCGAGATAAAAATCTTATCTACAGAAGATCTCCGGAACTGGAGTTGTTGCTAGTGGCTGTCTGTTTGGTTTTGTCTTATGTCTTCCAAACTGTCTGCATTTGTGTGTGTGTGCCTGTTCAACAGTTTCTGATTATAATTCCAGGTCTGACTCACCCTCTAAGCATAAACTTTTTTGTTTATTAACATTAAAATTATTAAATATTTAATTTCAGTGGTTAAGTCAGACAAAATCTCCATCAACTGAAATGAATCAAGCGTGGGAACAATTGTTGAATTTGAAATCTCTGATCATCGATTTGGTTGATTCTGAGAATGATGGGTAATTATGAATATTTCTTGGTTTTACTGTATCTTTTTTTTTCATTCTTCACATGATTATCATAAAAGTAAATGTTTTAAAACAGTAATATCTTTAGGGAGACTAGCAAAATAAAAAACGCCCTCCGGGCGATGTAAAAATAAATTTTTGAAACATATTGCCTGAGGGGTGGGAGTTAAAAATTCAATGTCAGAGAGTTTGTACCCTAAGTAAGTAAAATCATCATATTTCATTAAAGGATTAAAAAATAAAACAATTTGAAATGTAAACTTTAAATATGTTTAAATAAAACAAATTATATATAGATATATAATACCAGTCATGTATTTATTAAAACTTGTCTTAAAAAACAATGAGGACTGTCTAATGTTGCATGTTCAAATTTTGAGTGTATTTATTCTATGTTATGACGATTTTGCTTAATGTGACATAAGCAGTGATGTAGTTTTTGTTACAAAAACCGGAAGCGAATCTCCATTATTAATTGATTATTGAAAACTAGATGACTTGTGAACCTATTGTGGTCCTATAATAATAATGTTTCATGATAATATTGATGCTAATGACTCCATAAAATTCAAAATATCACTATGTGATGCCATCTTTGCTGGATTTACATAATTAAAAAAAAAGCCTTGTGCCAATGGCTAATTTGCATATGTACAGTCCTCTGTTAATAAGATGATGGTTTTCCTTCCTCGCTATATTTTATATTACTCAAAAAAAAATTGTGCTGTTTTTGTTGGGTTACAGTTATATATATATATATATATACACACAAACAAGCATAATGAGAAATTTATTATTTATTGAAGTATTTGGTGTATTTGTATGTTATGAATTGTAATGTCATTAGGAAATAATTTCTTCTTCATTATCAAATGATAAATCTAAACTTGATTGGTCACTTTCTTTACAAAGATATTTGCATCAATTTACCTCTGTAATTGTGAATTAAGATCCAGTAATGCATATATCTAAGTGTTATAATTACAAATAGAAAATTGTGCTGTCTTTTTAAAATTTTTTATTTGTTCATTTTTTCTTTTCCATACAGAATCCGTACTCATGTTGTGAAGTTCCTTGAAAGTATTGTCTTAACATTGACCAAAAAATCTCCTGTAAGTCAATATTTTTTTTTTTTTCACTTAAATTTAAAATATTTCTCTACAAAATGTTTTAACAGTAAACATATAGAAAAGGCATAGACTACTATAGATATTATTGTTCATATGGAAATCCGATCTCTCTGAGAATTTTTCCAGGTTGTAACCATATTGGTGCTGCAAAACTTGGACTTTTAAAAAATGCTTAGAGGAAAAGCTAGATAGGAACTACACAAGGATGCTGTGTTGCTGTCTTGAACAAATCCTGGAAGCAGCACCCAAGAAAAAGTAGCTGTACGGCCACTTACCTCCTTCCACACAAACAAGACATGCTGGTCATTGTAAAGTTATTTCCTATAACTCCAACATAAACAAAGGATAACCACTCTTGACTGATTATTTATTTATTTATTGATCCTGGAAAAAAAGAAGACAGGGTTAGGGTTTAGTGTTAGTTTAATGGGAAAATAAATAAATAATTTATCAGTCAAGAGTGGTTCCTCTTTGTTTATGTTGGAATTATAGGAAATAACCCATTGTAGAAGTAAGAATGAACTCATAAATGACCTTCTCCTGTGAACACACCAGTGTGGGCTGACTGGCAAAGACATACACTGATCAGCTCTGTGCAGATACTGGATGCTGTGCAGAGGACCTGCCTAAGAGTGATGATTGATTAGGATGAGTGGCAGGAGTGTCATAAAAATCCATGCTGTCAGCAAGATGAAATGTTATCCATACATCTGTTTCTGCTATTTTAATTGACATTATTTAGAAAAATAAAATAAGTAGAAAGGATTTTAAATTTTTTTTATGTACTTGGTACTTAAAAGAATTCAATTTGACTAAAGCCTTATACCTGAAATAAACACACCATCATCAATTTCATGAGTTTCCATGGGGAGATAACTCATATTTGTTGAATAATTGACTTCCATGTAGTAAGTTTTCTACAATATAAAAAAAGCTAGAATGAAATAGGAAAGTTTGCATAGAGTACTGTAAGTTGTTTTGCATTTATTACTTGTAATAATATATTTTGAGCCAATGAAATCTGATTTCAGTGGTTAAGTCAGACAAAATCTCCATCAACTGAAATGAATTGAGCATGGGAACAATTGTTGAATTTGAAATCTCTGATCATTGATTTGGTTGATATAATGATCAAAAATATTGTTTTTGACTATTTCTATCATTTTTAATATTATTTATTTTGTGGTAATTTATCATTATTTTATGGGTTATTTCCTAATACTCCAACCTAAAAAAGGGAACCACTCTGATTGACTTAAAAATTATTTATTTATTGATCTTCTAGGAAAAAAAAACAGGTTTAGGGTTTAGGGCCAGTTTAATGGGAAAATAATGTGTAGATTAATTAACAGATAAAATTCAGTCAGAGTGGTTCCCCTTTTTTAGGTTGGAGTTATAGGAAATAACCCTTTTATGTTATCAATTACTTGCTTGTTAAATGATGTATTATAGAAAAACACATGAAGAAACAAAAAACTACTTAATTACAATTACCTAGGCAGTAATATCACATCTACAGAAAGTGATGTCAATATACACATAGAAAAGGCATGGACTACTATAGACAGATTATCGATCATATGGAAATCTGATTTCTCCGATAAGATGACACTTCTTTCAAACTGTAGCCATGTCATTGCTACTGTATAGCTGCACCACTTGGACAAACGAAATGCTTAGAGATAAAGCTAGATGGGAATTATAAAAAGATACTGCATGCTATCTTGGAAACGGCACCAACAAAAAAGCAGCTGTAGAGCCACTTGCCTCCTATCACTCAGACCATCCAAGTAAGATGAACAAGACATGCTGGACACAAACTCATAAGCGTTCTTCTGTGGACTCCTACACATGGACACACTAGTGTTAGCTGACTAACAAAAACTGACATTCATCAGCTCTGTGTAGAGAACCTGCCAAGAGAATCTATGCTGTCAGCAGAACCTGATGGTTATAAGTATAAATTTATCCAACCCCTCCACCATGAACAGGATGCAACATAAAGTCATTTTTATGTGGAGCACAACACTAAAGGAAAATAAAATTACAATACCCTAAAGAATGTTTTTTGATCTGGGTACAGTCTGTCTTTGTTGGGGTGGGGTATTCTGATAAAATCTTCAGTGTAGACTCACTGTATCATGTGATGATTATATGCATGCAATAGTAACAGGCCTTGTTAATGATGCTGTCTGCTGACTGTTTATAAAATCCTTAGTTTGGAATATGTTCACATATATAAGTCATTCATGCATTAAATGGCAAACCACTGAAATTAACAGACCAGTTCACAATATCACTCAGTAGCAAAATCTCATCTACTAACCTCAGACGCAAAAACAATATTCTTGGTCTAGTGCTAGTGAAAAGGGGATAGACTACCTCGCTGTCTGGCTGATACTGACTTTAGGTCACCCTGATGACTTTACTTACTTTTTTTACCTGTACATTTAATCTTAAGTAAATTGAAACATATCTAAGATGGTATAATTTTATTTTTAGTCAATGTTATTTGTTTCTGAATACAGTGAAATTTATATTTGAATTGCTATAATTTCTTAGCGATTTTTAAAAGGTTTTCTTTTCTTTTTAATTATAAAGGAGTCAGAAGTCCCAAAGAAACAGGAGAATGATATGAATATTGAGAAGATTCCAGAAAATCACAAATACCTTAAAGTGAAAAAGTTGGAAGAAGAAGGCAACAAATTATTTGATGCTCTATTAAAATTTCAAGCTTCTCCACATATATCCAGGTCAGTTTGTAACTGTCTTATTACATCATTGGAATTGTATATTTATGTTTAAGTGTGGGTTACTCTATGAAAAGATTTTTAAAGTAGCCATGTATAGGGAACTGTTTTAATATCAATGTATGAATTTATAATAGAAACTTTCCTAATAACAATGTATTCATTTATAGAAGCTCTTCTACTAATAAAACTGGTTTACAAAAAAATATTTTTTGTCTGAGGCAAGAATGTGAATAGTTTTTTTTACTAATTTGGGTGTGCTGAATTCAAATTTATAAACAGTTTTGCTCTATCACCTCTAGTTTTATCTTTTAAATAGTATCATTTTAGTATATACAGACTATATACGTGCTTATTTCAACAGTTGCAGCAGCTTATTACAGATAAAACGGGATAGATAAAGAACATTGACGGAATAAATATACTTGGATGACACAATTCATAGTACCGCAGACAGAAGTAAAAAAAGAAGACATAAGTCATACAATATTACAAATTAACCCTGAATATATATACGCCTTTATGTATATCTAAAAAAAAAAATACAGGTGATGAGTAAAAACTGATTTCAAATCTGAATTCAGCACCCCCAAATTAGGTTAAAACAGCTATTTTTGTGCTTGCCTCAATTTCTTTGTAAACCAGTGTAATGTATTAACTTAAGAAATTTACCTATTATTTATTGAAGAAGTATTTGGTGTATTTGTATGTTATCTGATAAATCATGAATTGTGATGTCATTAGGAAATTCTTCATTATCAGATGATAAATCTAAACTTGATTGGTCACTTTCTCCACAAAGATATTTGTAATGTTCTTCATCAATAATAACTCATTTTGAGGAAGGAGAACAAAATTTGAAATCATCCTCTTGGACTAATTGGTTTCTTTGACCTGATTGCTTGAAAGAAGGGGTACTTTTTGATGCTCTGATTCACAAATACAACTGAGTTACCATTAATCACAATAAATTGAAAATTTTCATCATTTTTATTGAGTTATATATGTTGAACCATCAAACTGCAATGACTGAACTTTCTGCAGTAAATGGGTTAAAGAATATCACATAAAAAAGAATCTGAATTATTGTAAACCAATTATAAGACCTAACTCACAAATTGAACTGAGTTGTCATTAATTACAATAAAACTGAATTTTTCACAGTTAAAGGGTTAAAATTAGTACATACTGACAATGAAATGGAAATAATTATTTATAATAATTTAATATTCTGTTACTTTTAATCTTGACTAATTCTACTATTTTGAATCTGTGATTACTATTTCTTTTATAATAATGCAAATATATTTAACAAATTAAATTGTGAATTTTCATTTTTTGTATATTAAGTAGGAAACAAGAGAAATGGAGAAAATTAAAATTTTTAATAATACTGATAAGAGTTACGTATTCATGTTGCTACAACATTACACATTAGTCATACAAGACTAACGCACTCCTATATACTCAAACAACAACCACAATGTGGAACATGTCAAACACCTTTGACAGTTAAACACTTATTCATGGAATGCAGGTTTTTTGCTCACATCAGAAACCGTTATTTTAAAGCAAACAATATGAAAGATCTGTTTGAAATCATCAACATGGAGGATATTCTCTCTTTTTTGAGGGAAATAAAATTATACCATAGAATATAGACATGAAACTAATCAATACCATACAACATAATCCCCAATAATGCTAACACATTGTTAAAACCAATTACTAAAAAGTATAAATATAAATACACTATATGTATCACTTCCTAACCGTTAGGCAAGACATAACCCCAGACGGGTTGATATACCGTTAAAATCAAACAAACAAACAACATTTATATAGTTAAAAAAAAACATTCTTGGTATCTGAAATAGTATATCTCACTAGTTTTTTAAAATTATTTTGGTAATTTTTCAACTTGTTAATTTCCTATTTCAGTATTAATCTCATGACTGTTATGGGTAGCTTGACTACAATTGCTAAACAAAGACCAGAATATTTTGATCAAGTGGTTCAAGCATTTGAATCATTGCATGGTAAGTACTTAATTATTTTTTAATAGTTTACTCATGCTGTCAAATATGGTAATCTGAACATTAGTTACATAAATATGAGTAACTTCCCCTTGTTTGTTTCACTTTGAAGAAGCCGTATGTTTTGGTCGGCCATTTTCATTTCACTGTAAATCTACACTGAAAATACGAATTTGTTTGAATCAATACAACTGCATGTTTTAACACGAAAATATCATAACATCTATTCTTAATAACAATTAAGTTCATTTGAAATAATGCGCAAGCACAATTAAAAACACATTTTATGATATTTTCGTGTTAAAACCTGCAGTTGTATTCGAACAAATTCCTATTTTCAGTGTAGATTTACAGTGAAATGAAAATGGCCGACCAAAACATATGGTTTCTTCAAAGTGAAAGAAACAAGGGAAGGTTACTCTAATTTATGTAACTAATGTTCAGATTACCTCAAATATTATGGTAATATTTAACTAATGTTGCAATGTTTTTGATATGCAGAATTAAAAAAAAAAAAAAGAATAAATGGAAAAAAACTGAATCATCTTGTAATTATTGCTACAAACTTTTATGAACCTTTTCATGGCTTAGACACACATAGGAAGTAATTATATTTCTTGATCATCGTTGTCGAACTTCCTTTAAGTTGTTGTGAAAAATCCTAATTTTCTAAAGAAAATTCTTATAAATACCAAAAAATAGGAAATTCTTAGAATTTCCTTTTCCTTGATTTGATTGATCCTAATTTGTGAATAGTCCTTAGCTTAATGGCTTGTAAACAGTTGTTTGAGGAAAATAATCAGTTAAATACACACGTATATTTTGTATTATTTAAATTTTTTGGGACACGTAAAGCAATGGATATAAGGGTTGAGTTAATACAGTTCTAAGTGACAATCAGCTGTAGGTTGCAGGTTCAATCCTGACTATGGTTGAAAATAACATAAAATACTTAACATAGCTCATGGTTAATGGAATGAGAACAATTTACTGCAGTGGATTAAATAAAGGTTTTGGTTCGAAGTTTCATGAAGGTTCCCAATTTGATAAGAAACACCTTAAGAAGACCAGAGGTCATATCGTCTGAAATGTTGTGTATAAAACACTAAAGATGAGGACAATAGTCCGAAAAATCTAAATAATACAAATTAATCCTCATCTTAAAAATTCAAACAAATAACACTCACTCATACACACACATATATAGTTTCCGTTGCAGTGGCATCAGTAAATAATCCAAAAGTGCTCAATATATTAAAAACATAGAGCAATAATTATTATTTTATATATATATATAGGAAAGTGATCCTTAAGGAAAGTCAATACAGCTTAGTATCTGTGTCATTGAAGGAGTTCCCAGAATGAGATTGAGGACAGCATCCAACCACTCTCTTTCATACACACACATACACAGAATTCTTATTTTTATAACAATTCATAAGGAAAAGAATGCGGTTATTCTAATTATTACTATTTTTAATAAGTATTAGTTGAAAAATTGACCAAGTAATTAATTTCACATCCAACAAAAATTTTTAATAATTTTTACACACTACCAATGTTTGTTATTAATTTTACATAATTATGATATGCACTGTTCATTGCTGCTGTAGCAATAACAATCCAAGTGAATTTACATAAAAAATAACTAAAATTAAAATAAAGGAAAATATTAGCTGAAATGAGTAATTATCGACAAATAATAAATGAAATATGCAGCAATATTATTGGTTGTTTATATCACTTAAACCTTTGGTTTTCTAAATAGTTGAAATTAATTTTTAAATCCAGTTTTCATTGACAATTTGCATTTATTATTTATTGTTTTATGTGATATTATAAATTGTTTCTATATAATATATTGTCCTTTTTTTTTTTTTCAGTAAATTTGCCTCCAACATTAGCAAAATCTCAAGTGAGCAGTGTACGAAAAAATTTGAAGATGCAGATGTTAGCTTTATTAAAGCATCCATGTTCTCCTGATTTCATGCCACAAATCACAACTCTTCTCACAGATTTAGGAGCTATGCAGTCAGAAGTAAATAACACTTTTTTTTTCATTATTTTTTTATAAAAAGGCAGGAATGTAACCATGAATATATCTATCTCATCCGCAAGGTTTTTTTGTGGGGTGGGGGTTTGAAATGCTACAAAAAGACAACCTTTTCAGTAATATTTATGCAAATTCTCGAGTGTGCCACGTTTTGCAATATTTGTATGTGTTAGTTTCTGGAATAAACTCCAGGAAGTTGAGGCAATCAAGCTGATACCACAGCCAGCAAATAGTCCAGACCTAGCTACCTCATTTATTTACCTCATACCCCACTTGTATGGGTTGGACACAAGGTCTCGTTTTTATGTGGGACCACCCACAAGCCAAGACTCATGGGTGGCATCATTGCGTTGATCCCGTTGGCATTCCCCTTCAAGGGGGTTGCCTCAGGCGCTAGACAATAAACCCAGCCCTGCCCCTTTAAATCATGGGGGCAGGTATTGCCTGGGATCGACACTATTAACTTGTAAAGATCCAGGGCCGAAGCCACTGGACCCCAACCCCGTTGGGCGGGTCTACATACTAGCTACCTCATTTTTGTCAATTAATGCTGAAAGCACCGGTTCCTGCTAGATCACTGAAGTTAAGCAGTGATGAGCCTATTTAATACTTAATTGGTTGAACACTTAAGCAATAGCAGGTACTGTAAGCAGCCTGAGTCCTTTGTTTATCAAAATGATTTGATTCAGCATTAAATGGCCTGAAAAAGGTTCATATGCTGTAAAACCAACCAACCAACCAGGCTCCCTTGGATTATCACTTATTCCAATCCATGGCTCACTTCCTGTGCTTGTGTTGCTTCAATAACTAATGGGAGGTAGAAACTTCAGTGAAGGAGTTTCTTGCCACAAAGGACAAGAGGAGTGGTAGTACCTGTTAGGATCCCATCTATGGGTTAAATAGATCAAAACATTAGTTTAAAAAAAATGAATACACAACAATAATGAATAAAACAAAACGTCTTTGGCATAAAACAACCCAAGGGTTGACACGCTGTAAAATCCAATCAACCAATCAAAGGACAAGAAGTGTCAGAAAGGTAGCTTCACATATATTTACCAACCCCTCCACATGAGATGGATGTGACACAAGGTCAATTTCTTAAGCGGAGTTCAACAGATTTGAATTCAGAGTTTTCCTTCTCCTAGACCGGTTGCCTAACCAAGGTTAAAGAGCCCAGTCTGCCCTACTATTTACCCATAGCTGGAGGCAGTGTAGGATTCATACCTTTCCCAAGGGTATTAGCACTAAGTGAAATATAAAAGTTTTTTAAATAAAATAACTGGTGCATTATATATTTTATTCATTAATATATCAACACTGAAAATTTCATTAAATTCGGTTGATTCCCTGATTTTTGGTATTTTTTTTTTCTTTCGCCGGGGTGATATATGATGGTGGAATTTAGGTCTGTTAAGTTCGATTTAACCAAAAAATCCCCCCCCCAACTCTTCTAATATTTCCAGTATATGGATTAAATCAACAAATTTTTCATTTTTATCTTTTAATACATTGATGTTGACTACATTTTCATTTGTTTAATGTATATATAATTAATATTATTTTTCAGGTGATGAAATGTATGCCCAAAGTGGAAGACATAAGAAAGAGGAAAGCTGAGGAACCTCCAAGTACCTCATCATCTTCTAAGAAAGCCAAAGTAGAGGTTAGTTTCTTTCATCTTTACTAATTAATGTACATTCTCTATGTGTGTGTTTATCAATGTTACTTTCACTTATTGACATAATTTTTGAGGTCCACCATGTCGATGGGGCTTAGAATACCCTAGTTGTATCCCTTGCAGAATTTAGTTTCATACCCAGGACATACCAAAAAGGGGCGTCCTAGGTATGAAACTAAACTGCATTTGATGATCAGGCCCCAGTTCTGGAGATCTGGGGCAGTCTGGAGTACTTTCATTGCTATTACTACTAATTCCACTGACCTGGAGTGTTAGTACCTGTTAGGGTCCTTTATATGGGTCAAATAGATCTGTTTAAAAATTATTCATGTTAGATAGGAGTAATTGATATAAAGCTTTGTGCAAAAGATTCTTAACAAAACAATTACTCTATAAATTTAAATGTAAAATGAATGTGATTCACTAACCTCTAGGCATAAAATAACCCTTGATGGATTGACATGCTATTAAAATCAATGAATCAGTCATCATTTTTGGCATGAAGTCTCACAAAACCTTTCACTTGTAACATAATTGTTGTGGGGTTTTAAGGGGTCAAATAAGAACAAAACAACGGGTAACAAATATAGGAAAATGTATTAACAAAAGAGTAGACAATTACAGTACAGAGAAGTGGGAATTACGTCCGACAATAGAGTTATGAGCTGACTCGCATTGGCTTACTCTACAAGCCATAATTGTCCCTGTTACTTATAGTAACTGTCAGCGCATTCCATTAGTCTATAGGGTATATCACCTATAGCAATAATACAAAGTTGACATTAGAGATCATTTGTTGTCAATTTCTATAGAATTGAAGATATTTGTGTTTTGAAAAGTTATTTTACAATATGTAAAACAGTCTAACCTAATAATTTACATAACACTATTAGGAAAAAAAGCCAACCAAAAATCAATTAATTATATTCAGAATCTTTTCAGGTTTCTATTTAATAAAAGACAATAATAAAAGACAACTTTTCACAGAAAGTTTAATTCCAAATTTAAAAAAAAATACTTTTTTTTTTTTCATATCATTATGCCCTTTCCTTAATTTAAATAAGTGGGTACAAAATCAACTGTATTGTTTAAACAAATTTGCTAAACTTCTTAGCCCAAACCACCAAAAAAAACATGGTTTGTGTTGTGTTAGAATATACAGTGGTACCTTGACTTTTGATTTTTTTGGTCTGTGTTGAGAACTAAAATTTGAGGTATGAGTTAGCTTCAGATACACTTAAGTTCAGTAAAGACATTTAAGTTTCCAAATTTATTACGTCAAAGAAAATGATTATTTATAAAAAACTAAAGCTTAAAATATAATTTATTATGTTCTATTTTATATTTTTATGCAATACAGTGCTATTTCTTATTTAAAAAAAACATTGGTGGTGGTGGGGAGGGGCTGGAATGGATTAATGGCATTTCAGTTTATTTCAATGGGCATAATTGATTTGATATATGATTAAATTGAGTTACGAGTGAAACAATTTATACTCATAAATCAAGGTACCACTGTATTAAAGTAAATAATAATAGTAATAGACTGTTATATTTTATCTAAGTTTTTCTTGGCAATCCTGGGTATTCCTGTTTATATATAAATAATTATATTTTCCTGACAGTACTGAATAACTGGTAGAGCAACATTTTTGTGATTTTTTTTTTTTTTTTTTTTTTTTTTTTAGTAGCTCAATGTAAGGCATTTTCCTATTGGCTAACCACTTGGTCCAAAGACTGTAATGTAGAATTGTTTAAAGGTTGTTTTGCAAAATATAATTAAAAGTGAATGCATTGTTTTCATGTTATTGTGCTATGACACAATTGCTGATTAAATTTTTGTTTCTTTTTATATATGATTGACTTGTTTGAAAATACTCTCTATTTTGCAAATTTTCTGAAAATAATTTACCCAAGGATTAAAAATTGATCTGCCTGCAAAAGAGTAAAGAAATAAATTAATTCTATCACAAACTTTGTGTCAGTAAGTAAACCTGATAAGTAATTTTTTTTATTTGTTTATTTTCTAGATTGATGTAGATGTTGAAGATGATGATATTGGCACAACACCTTGGAGCAACAAGGAGAAACAACCAAATCTTACACAAAAACAAACTGCTATTGATATCACTGCAGAAGATTTAGTGAACAGATTAAATGCTCATAATGTTGCAGATTTAGTTTTAATTAGCATGGTAAGTATTTAAAAAAATTTTTTTTATTCATTTAATATTTATTTATATATAAAGTAAAAGTAAGGTCGGTGGAGCGGCCTATTGTCAGTATCAGCTAGACAGCCTATTCCCTTTATCGCACAGATCCAACAAGAAGATTATATCAAACTCTCATAATATTATTGTCATAACAATTCAGTCTCTATTCACTGTTTATAATATTGAGAATTTAGGAAGTATTTTTTAAATAAAAAAAAAAATATTTATTCATATATAAGATTATATCAAGTAAAAGTAAGGTCAGCAGAATGGCTTATTGTTCGTATCAACTAGACAGTCTATTCCCTTTTCATGTGCTAGACCAAGGAGATTTTTTTTTTGTGTCCGAGATGGAGCGCCACACTTATCAGCTCCCAACTTTACCACACTGATCCAAGAAGATGATATCAAACTCTCATGATATTATTGTCAATTCAATCCCGATTCACTATTTATAATATTGAGAATTTAGAAAGTGTTTTCTATATTTGACTATGCTAGTTCTAGTTTTCAACTAGCTATTTTGGAAGCGCTGCACATCACTTCCCTTAGACCTGGTCTTTGTAAGCAGAAGGAATTTATGTATAATCTCCCAACTAAGTAATGTTTCCAGCTTACCTTTATCTGACGAGGCAAACCTACCTGACTCAAAACGGTTCCGGTGCATGGCTTGCAGGGAGAAATGTAGTGAAGAAGAAAGGAATGTGGTCGGGGCGGTGTGTCGTGGAGTCCGGTCGGAGTGAGAAATGTTGGAAGGGGGGCAGAGAAGACACTTTTATTGGTATTGAAAGGCACTATGGGTAATGGCCTATGGTGCATTGCAACTCCTGTTTTCACCATAAAAGTGGCCCATTTTGGGCAGAGAGGGTGTGGCGATTTTTGCGTGCTTTTGTGACACGGCGCTTTGTATGAAGAAGGAAGGAAAGAAAGAAAGAGGAAGGAAAGAAGACATAATAATCTCCCAACTAAGTAATGTTTCCAGCTTACCTTTATCTGAGCTAAGGTAATTAAAATGGGTTTTCATCCCCACTCACCCCTTTTTGTCTTCTGCTTTACTTTTACTTCTTGGTAGATTTTCAGCAGTTGGTTTTTCTTAGAAAATTTTCTCTGAAACGTTGTAAGTGAAAAAAAGATCTTTTTCAGAAGATGAATCCGCTTTTAAATGCTATTTAAAAAATTTTGTAAATAAAGTAGATTAAAGTGATTTTTATTTGGTTCTTAAAGAATTTTTTTTTTATTTTTAATTTTTAAAAATTTTAAATTTTTTTTTTAATGAAAAAAAAGAAGCTGAATCTTACACAACCATCATATATTGATATTTTATTAGTTTTTATTTTTAGAAGTATGATTATTTGTACAATTTTATATTACTGCTCTGAAATGATTTGATTATTATATATATTTTTTTCTTTAACAATATTAGGTAATGTTGCCGGATTCACTACCTGCACATTTCCAAGCGACTTATACTCCTATTGCTGCAGCTGGAACACCAGGGCAAATTAAACATCTTGCACGACTTCTTGCCACCCAGCTAACTATGGCTGGCATGGGAAAAGGAATTAATGAAGTTCAACGTATGGTAAGTTTTGAGGCTTTTAGGTTATTTTTCTTGCATCTGCACAACTTTTTTTTTTCACAGGAACAAAATCATCAATTGCTTGAAACTTTAAATTATATCTATATCATTAATTGGGAAGAGTTTGTCTATCTTGTATAGATGACCAAACAGTTTGATATAGATCTACTTGCTATACATATTTATTGTACCCCTCCCCTCAGCTTTATATTAAATTGTACCACTACTGTTAGTGTACTAGATTGGCTTTGGCATTAGATAACCCCAAAAAGTTGATTTCCCATTAAACTAAGAAACTAAATCTTATTGTACCCAGGGGAAGATTTTAATATAAAACAGTTTATTATTCTTCATGTGAAAAGGTCGGAGAGGTACGCTCATTAACTCTTTAAGTCCTATACCACCTCATTTCACTCTGTCAGAAGTCTCATTCAATGTAATATTAAACATATTTAGAAGTCTTTGATTTAAGGGAAAGAACAGGTAATTTTAGATGCAAAGGTCATTTTTAGCCATTTTTTATATATCCTTATAGGAATGCTCTGGACTTAGAAAATTCTCAACAGGATGTTAAGAGTTAAGAGGGTGTCTCTAATAATAAACAATACCCAGTGAGAAGCCATAATACTGCAAGACATGACTGATGATAGTACAGAATGTAAATTTTGATACTTAAAAAAAAAAAAAAGAAATTAACACATTGTCTTACTAAAATAATTATTCACATTTAGTTTGACATTACTAATTATGTTTATAGGTAGTTGTTTAGTCTAGAGATATAATATAGTATTATTGTTTAGTTAGTTGGAGAAGCATGGACGAGCTCATTGGTGACGTTCTCCTGTGGAGGCCAACACCTGGACATACTAGTGTGGGCTGCCCAGCAAGGACCTACATTGACCAACTATGCTGGTTGCTGCACAGAAGACCTCCCAGGGGCAATGAATGATAGGGAAGGTTAGCAAGAGAGTGCCATGGATATCTGTGCTGCTTGCGTGACATGATGATGTTTATTTAGAACTAAGAATCTTGATTTTAGGTTGGTTGTTTTATGGCATATCAACCCTTTATGGGCAATTGAAGAGAATTTGACCAGAAGATGGTTTTCTCTCAACAAATGGATATGCCACTTTGCTTGTACATTTCCCGTCCTTTCTCTTGTGGTTTATCAAATACTTTGAAAATATCTTTTTCCGCAAAAACTTTTTCTCCAGATGATGCCCTAAGGTTGAAACTCATTAAGAACAATCAAAAAATAAATAACAAAAGAAATATTCCTGTTTGTCTTATCACTTTTGTTCATCTTTCACACACACACATATATATATATATATACATATATGAAATTCTTTTTTTCACACAAAAGAAATAAACAAATGTGATTTTTATTTAATGGCTGCTTTCAGTAAACATTCAGTTTGATATCTAATCATATACATTTAAAAATTAGGGTAATTATGAACTTTAGTTGGCCAAATTCCTAGTATAAAATTGTGCGTGGCACATTATCTCCCTTGACAAATTTGCTTGTATAGTTTTTCTTATGAGATTTTCTTAAACAATTGAATGAATAAAAATACATTTCATTCCTATCGACACATATGAACTTTAGTTGGCTAAATTCCTAGCATAAAATTGTGTGTGCGCATTATCTGAAATAAGCTTAATTGTTATTAAGAACACATTTTATGATATTTTTGTTGTGCACTGTCAAACAAAAATATGTCGATAAGAATGAAATGTATTTTTATTCATTCAATTGTTTAAGAAAATCTCATAAGAAAAACTATACAAGCAAATTTGTTAAGGGAGATAATGCGCACACACAATTTTATGCTAGGAATTTGGCCAACTAAAGTTCATAATTACCAAAATTTGATTATTATAAATATTCATTTCATTATTAATTTTGAATTTTCTTTTCTGTATAATCTCCATTTAAAAAAAAATATATATATCTGCAATTAAACATTGAATCTTAAAAACATTTTACTAAAGGTTATTTTTAAATAATCCATAAAGTTCATGCAAAATTTTTAATTGTATTTTACTAAGAATCATTTATAATTATCTAATTGTAATATAAACTTTTAAGGCTGGTGAAAATGAGGATGAACCAGTTCCTGCAACTGAAGAAGGTACAGCTTCCAGCAAACAACATATACAGACGTTAGTAGGTAAGTTTCACTGCAAAACTTTTTCTCTTTCTCTTTCTTAATCAACAAAGATGTGAATATTAGAGTTAAACAACTTGATGAATAATGATAATGACCATCTTAAAATATCATTCAGTATCTCTTTGGAAATGGGATTTTTGTTTTTCACAACATAAAATTAAAACCTGGTAGGAATTCATTGATATATATATAATGTGTGTGTGTGGTCTATTTTGATCTGTTGCACCCAGAATCAATTTAATTCAAAGGACACACTTTCACAATAGACCAACCAGCAAAATCATTATCCAGCTCTCTATGGATACTGGATGCCATCTAGAGGATCTACCAAATATGATGGTCGATAGGGGTGGATGGTGTGAGAGTCAAGGGAATTTGACACACCCTGACGGTGATGACATTATATAGAAAGTTTCTTTGAAAATGGTGTTCACATTTGTATAAAAAATCTATTCAATAATTTTCAGTGCCAAATACTTGTATTTCAAAACTGACTAAAATTAACTAATTAAAAAGAATTGTATATTTTTCCCTTTTTTTTTATTTAATTAAAATTGTTCAAATCATTGTAAATGAATTAGTTATTGTTTCTGGTTGTTAATATATACTCCAATGATATTTGCAGTGATTTGAAGAATCATTAAATAAGAGATGATATCATTTAAAATAAAACTTGATCTGTTGCACCCAGAAACAAATTTATTTCAAAGGACACACTTTCACAATAGACCAACCAGCAAAAACATTATCCAGCTCTTTATGGATACTGGATGCCGTCTAGAGGATTTACCAAATGCGATGGTCGATAGGGGAGGGTGGTGATGACATTATAAAATAAGATTTATCTAGGA
Source organism: Doryteuthis pealeii (assembly GCA_023376005.1). Classification (NCBI taxonomy): domain Eukaryota; kingdom Metazoa; phylum Mollusca; class Cephalopoda; order Myopsida; family Loliginidae; genus Doryteuthis; species Doryteuthis pealeii. Next base: position 8,520,544 of record CM042167.1, read on the forward strand.
ATGTGGGTCTGTTATCTATTTGGTAAAAGTGGTTGTTACTTTTCTCTTTCTTCATATAAGCATGATTTTACCAAATCAGCATGTAAGCATTAAGTCTCTCTTATCCTGATACGTTTACATACATATTTGGAGGGGGGCACTCTTGTGTAATGGTTATTGTTGTTGGAAATGAAATATGCATGCCAAGTTCAAATCTATTTGGGTTTCACTTTGGAAAAAGCATTAATCCATCTCTACTCTTCTCAGCAATTGGGAAAATAGTAGGGCAGACTGGGTTCTCTAGTCTTGGTAAGGCAACCAGTCTAAGAGAAGGAAAACTCAAACCAGCTTAATATTGACCCTGTGTCGCATCCTGCCCATGACAGGAAGGGTGGGGTAAAAACATGCATGCATATTTGCAAAAATAATTCCAGAAATATAAATATCTGGAATATAATTTCTTTCAAGTGTTGAGGTAGAAAATAAATAAACAAGTTAATTAAATTTATTTTTAATTACTTGTACAAAGAGTGTTTTTTACAGTCATTTTGAAAGCACTGATTTCTGCAAGATTACAAAGTTAATCAGTGATGAACCTGTTCAATACTTAATTGGGTGACCACTTAAGCAACCTGGGTCCTTTGTTTATTAAAATAACTTGATTTGGTATTAAATGACCTGAAAAATGTTGATATGCTGTAAAACAACAAACAGTGTTTGTAGTGAAGAATTGCCTACATGGTTAAACAAGTTAGAATGGTTTGTGTTTGGTGTAAAATGTAAAAGTAAATTAAGATCTTTCTTACTTCAAAACACGCAACTTGTAGCAGCAGATTTTTTTTTTTTTTTAGGAAGCCATGTGCATAGATTGGTTAGTTGAAGATAATTTTTTGAGAAGGAATGGTCATTTTCACACTTCATATATTAAGTTAGTCGATCATGCAGAAATATAAGAAATGTCATGTTTGAAAGTGTGATTTTTGTGGTTGGACAAGAATTTGTCCCCTGTGGGCTGGTGTTCTGGATTTTCAGTGTTGGACAATTTCAGAGAGACTCATTTATTTACAGTTTTTAATGACAGTGAATTTTACAGTAACAATTTTTTTTTCTTTCTAGGAGGAATGACTTCTACTGGTGCTACTTTAGAAGACTTGACCAAAAAACCAGAAAGTACGCTGTTGGGGCAACCTCTTATGGTTTGTGATTTTTCAGAATATTCGTTTATTATTGCATTCAAATACAAAGAAACAGACAAATTGTCGGCAAGGTGTTGATTTAACAATCTCTAGAATTATTTAATTCAGAGGTGGCATGCAAAAAATCATTTTATCAGCATACAGGATATCAGTTTTTTTAATATTTTAATTGAAAAATTTTTTTTAGTAATTTTCAAAAAGAAAATATTGTCTTTTAATAATTTTCCTTTTATACTCATCTAGTATAATTAATGGGAAAAACTCACTTTTATGGCGGTATTTTCCCTTCTTATCTCCCTTACTTATTAAATTTACCTATCATAAAACCTAAATTAAAAAGTTGCCAAGAAAGTCTGTATTTTACTTAACCTTTTGCAAATAATTTGCTATAAATAAAACCTGTTTTTTAAATTCCATTCAAACAAATTAGAAGTTATTGTCTAAACAGATTTTTTCTTTAAGAATTCTTTCAAGCATTTTATTCTTTTGTCTCCATGAAACAATTTATAAAATACACTTAACTTGATTATCTTTCCTTAACCCAAAATCTGACCAACCAAATGAACTTATTTTACGATTATGAATAATACCAATTGTCTTAGATATATATGCTATATAGAAATGTAAAAAAGGAAAAACAAAGTATTCTGAGTTAGATTTAAAAAAAAATTTTTTTCTTTTTTTTATAAAACCAAAACGTTTTCACCTTCATTTGGAATATCTTGTTTTTTCTTATTTCCATATTTTTCCACCTTAGTAAATTTGTTTAAAATATGTTTCCAATTTTAATTTAAATTACCTGGTAAATTAACTGGTAAAATATAGGTATAAATTTAGTCTGATCAACCATTCTACCTGTAGAGATTTCAGTTAATTTTAACCCTTATCCTACTGGCTTGTTCCGCACAATCGTTTTGGACTAAAGCTTTGATTTTTTTTTTTTTTTTTTTCAAATCCATAATTGCAATTGATCATGCCCAGAAATTCTGGGCATGATCTTGATCATGGCCTTTTGACTACAACAATTTGTTTTAACTGATTTTTAAACATGGAGATAAGAAAAACAAACCCAATTTCAAAATGCAAGCCTCCAAAATTTATTTAAAAAAAACTTAGTCTTCATGATTATATTAATTTTGTCAGTGCAAAATAAGATTATACTTTATTATGTGCTAAATGATCTATAATAATGTATAAGAAAATTAAAACATTTTTTTTTTCCTTTTTGTCTTACAATAATTTTTTAAATTTTATTACCAGGGTCCCAGAAAAGGTATGAAACAATTTAAATTGGCAAGTGTGACGAAGAATATGGACAGGGATTTACTTGATCAAATGACAGTTAGTTCAGTCAAACGGATATTAAATGCAGAAAGTAAGTATTTATTTGACAATAAATTTGTCTTATAGTTTTCAGCAGTCTATTCTTTATTCTTCTCTTATTACAAACTTTTTTTCAAAAAAGAATATTTTTACTCAATATTTTGACAACCTTGATGTTTTTATCTAAATATCTCTACATATAAATGTTAAAACAAATATAAATAAGAAATAGATAATAAAGCTCTGTCTTTTTTGCTACCAAATTTATACATTGGTTAAATATGATATAGTTAAATAAGCTTATCTTATGAAACTTAAGTTACATTCCTGAATAAAGGAATTTATACAGAAATTATAAATAAACAGTGAGCATAAATTTGTGCATAATTCACATGTTTTTTTGTATATAATTTGATAGATGAAGAAAGAATATGATACAAATGATAAAAATAAGTAATCATCACTTCTCTTATATATAAATATATATATATATATATATATATATATATATAATATATATATATAAAGTTGTAGTTCCAGTTTGTTTGTTCATGAATTCCTTGGGTTTAGGAGATAAACCCCCATAACCATATTATATTTTTTGAAACTATATTACCCAGGGTACTTGGATAAGTATATTTCATTTTGGAAAAAAGAGTCCCTCCTCAAATATTCAGACAAATAACATTTTTTGTGTTGCCATTCTTGGAAATTATAGCAGTTTAGTGTTGTGATGAATTTTGTTTGCATCATTTTTTTCTAATTTATGGAGTTCTGCTAAATTACTCATAAGAAAGTTATCTTTTGAAATATTTTTCATTAATTCCTATTTGCAACTTGTAAAATGGAAAAATAATCATTTTTGTAAAATTTTATTTGATGAAAAAATTGTTTAACTTTCAGAATTTTGTGACTAATTTAAAATTTTTTCTTTTTAATTTTTAGAAAGTGCTTTAATTGGCAATGCTTTGTGCAAGCGAACAAAAATTCTGGCATCGCTTGTGGCTCAGTTTGGTGGTGAACTGAAAAATTGTGAGTTTTTACATTTGTCTTCATTCTTCTTTTTATTATATGATCCAAGAAAAATGTTGGTCAGAACTTTAACTAGAATTCATGAATTATATATCATACTGGAGTGACAGGGTGTAATCGATTTATATTTTTTTTTTGCTCAGATTAGGTCATGTGCAGTAATATGAATCTATTTCTGGGATGATATTTTTTTTGGCCTTGAAAAATATTGTATCATCCATGATGGCATCAGATTTTTTATCACAACCAGACACTATTGTCTTGACTGTCAATTAGTTGTCCTACAGCCATTGTCTGTGATGGACATTACTCCAAGGAAGCATACAAAAATTGTAATGCTGCATGAAAATACTGGCAAGCCTTACAGAGAAATTGCAGATATAATAATAATAATGGAATTATTCGTTTTGTTTCAATTAATTTGCACAAGGGTGTAGAACATTGTGAGTATTAACAGATCATTGGGTTTTGATAACATGAATATGAATTTAAAAGTTTGGACTCTAACAAAATACTTAGAGAAAAAGCTAAATGGGAACTACACAAGAATGTTCCATGCTGTCTTGAACAAATATTAGAAACCGCACCCCACAAAAAGCAGCTGTACAGCCACTTGCCTCCTATCATACAGACCATCCAAGTAAGACAAACAAGACATGCTGCATGTTGGAAGAGCAAGGACAAACTCTTAAGTGATGTTCTTCTGTGGACACACCAGTGTTGACTAACCAGCAAAAAACCTACATCAATAAGCTCCATGTGGAAGACTTACCAGTGGTGATGACCGATAGGGATGGGAGGTGAGATAGTCATGGGTATTTGTGTTGTCGGTATGACCTGATAATGATCTCTTCCATAGCATCTGAAAGCACATATGAAATTTCTCTCATATGACTTTAAAAATGTTTTTTTTTCTTCTTTTTTACAATTGTTGAAAAGTAATTTATTGCACTGTTACTAATTTCTTTTTCTTTCTTTTTTAAAGTGTTACAAGAATATATCTTTGAGGACTTACGCAACCGAGCAGATATTGCCTTCTCGTGGCTTTATCAGGAATATGTGGTCTGCCATGGCTTTAATCGCTCTCACGTGGGGGAACACAAAATTGTTCTTGCTAGCTATGACGAATGTCTAACCAGATTACTTAATGGACTGTTGGAGCGATCTGACCATAGAGATGGGTGAGTTTTCTTTTTCTTCTTCAAAATTTTCTACTTATTAAACATGTTTTTTTGTTATGTAGAATTTTAAGTTTCGAATTGCTCAAAGTTAGGATTTTGCGATTTTGATGCACAATACTAGAAATCAGTTACACCATGTTAGCAGATCTTAGAATATGCTGACTGTATCCCCTGCAGAAGGGTAAGACCCACCTTCTCAGCAAAAAACAAAAGGAGTTTCCTGTGTATGAGACTAAACTGCATCAAATGGTGACATCACAAAATACAAATTACCTATGAACATACTCTGAATGCAATTCCCTAACCTCTAGGCATAAAATAACCACAGACAGGTTGACATGCTATTAAAATCAATCAACCAACCTCTAACAAACGAAATATAATGATGAAAGTAAACTCGGTGGCGGGGGCACAGTCAAGTCCGATGTATATGTTCTGCAACAATCTCTCACAAAAGTATGACTCTCTTCTTAACAGCAAAACTCCTATTATCGTTCTCCCTCGGTCTGGGAGGACAGGCTCTTAAATACACAGTTAATATGTACATCAAGGCTTCTTACTCTGATCTGGCATTGCCCGTTTAGAACTTCAATATTCACCAGCATTTTGAGTACGCATCAATACTGTTTACATCCAGGTTACTGCCAACAGCATTTCAGCGATGAGGAGGTAGCGAGTTCAATTATCCGTGGTCACTCGCCACACTCTTCTCCCTCGCACAGGTCAAACCTATCACGCTTTGTTTGTGGGGGTTGGGAATCTGCTTGTCCACAGTTCTGCCTTTCAATTTCGCTACACAACCATGAGATTTATCAAATTTTTAAAATCTTCAGAAATATTTCAAAATTCTTGTACTATTCTTTACTAGCTATTCCTGGTCCTAGGTGGGTTATATAGTATTCAACTAAATTTAAATGTGTTCTTTTTAAATCTCATATTGTGAAAATGTTACAATGGAAATTTGTGCATGTTAACCTCCATTTACCAATAATTCAATGATTATACTTTTTAAAAGGGAGTGAGATGCATCATGAAAGTGGTCCTAATGAACAGAATGCTTGATATGGAAATTTATCAGAGTTATTTCCCATAGCCTATTTATTTTTTCTATTTTCTTATACTGCAGCTGGTAATTTGATCCCTAGTGACTCTATATGAATTCAGGGGTGAATATAAATACAACCACTGGATTCCTAAGAAAACTTTGTTTGATTTTAGTAGAGGGCTTTGTTTTTAATTGCATCCCCAGATAGACATACAGACTGGCGCACCACAAATATAGTATAAGAATCTGTGAATCATATTTGAAATATTATGTAATAACTGTTTCTTAATATAAAAAAAGGAATTGATCAATAATTTTTACTCTAATTCTAATGGATTTTTTTTGTTAGTATGTATGAAAGCCCTATTATCCAATAATCAGATTATTTCCCTTTGAACATTTGCAGTTTGTCAGTATGATACTGTTTTGGATGATTATCTAGTGGTAACAAATATTTGTAATTCTATAATGTTTGGCCATCCATACTATGAAATGGAGAACAAAAATCACCTAGCACTTGTGGAGTGGCCTATTATTGGTATCAGCCAGACATCAAGGGAGTCTATCCCCTTTTCACTAGCACTAGACAAGGAAATTGTTTTCACATTTAAGGTGGACTGCTACACCTACCATAAGTTCCCCACTTTACTGCACAGATCCAAGCTGTGCTACTCGAGCGTTGAGTTGGTGAGGGCCAGTATCAAATTAAGAACTTTGTGGTTTCTAGGTGGATGCTCTACTGATTCAGCTAAACTATAAAGCCCATAAAAATACCTACCAAAATGTTTTTGGTAATGGCTTATTTTCATCCTTATAGCATTAATGTGGAGGTGCTTATCATGTAATGGTTATCATTGTTGGAAGTGAACTTGGTTACCCAAATTCAAATCCTGAACAAGGCTGTTTGCATTTCATATATATATTTACCAACCCCTCAGCACGAGCAGGATGTGACACAAGGTCAATTTCTTAAGCGGAGTTCAACAGGTTTGAATTCAGAGTTTTCCTTCTCCTAGATCGGTTGCCTAACCAAGGTTAAAGAGCCCAGTCTGCCCTACTATTTATCCATAGCTGGAGGGAGAATAGGATTCATACCTTTCCCAAGGGTATTAGCGCTCATGGGGAGTCCATTTCCCACGCACTTCCAAAATTACATTTCATATAGTGCTAATAATCTTGGGAAAACTATAAATCCAGCTGTGGGTAAATAGTAAGGCAGACTGGTCTCTCTTTAACCTTGGTATGGCAAATAATAGATATACTATGGACAAAGAACATTTAATTGCTTGGAAATATGCATAAAAGAAAAAAATAGTAATAAAGTTTTTTATTTTTTAAAAAATGTTCCACTGATAAAGGAAAACTAATAAAAAGAACCTATTAGATAGCATTTATCAGTGCTCTCTTACTGGACCCATAGGCTGATTTTTGGTTGTGGGGGTGCTACTCGCATAGTTTATCTTCTCCAAGACTAGTTGACATACCGAGGGTTAAAGAGTCCAGTGGGGGGGGGGATCCCTGTGGCCTAGTGGCTAACATGCTGGACTGTGACTTCGTAGTGAGTTTGAACTCCAGTTACACTATTATGTTTACTTTTGGACTAATACCCTTGGGAAATGTATGAACCCCTCACCACCCCAAGCTATGGGTTAGATAGTACCACTACTGTTCTTCTACAAGGAATGCTTTGGCATTAAATAAACTATGAAGATTGATATACCATTAAATAAAGAAACAAAACCAAAGAGTCTGCCTTACTCTTTACTCATAGCTGGAAGGAGAACAGTTTGATTCATACATTTCCCAAGAGTATAAGTAATATTTCATGGGGCCGGGTTAGCTTAGTCGGTAGAGCGTTCGGCTAGAAACCACAAGGTTCCTAGTTCGATACCGGTCCCCGCCAACTCGGCGTATGAGTAGCACAGGGATCTGTGCGGTAAAGTAAGGAGCTGATGGAAGGTGTAGCGCTCCACCTCAGATACTAAAAACAATCTCCTTGGTCTAGCACTATTGAAAAGGGGATAGACTCCCTCGCTGACTGGCTGATACCAACTTTAGGCCGCCCCGACGACTTTACTTTACTTATAAGTAATATGTGAAATGCAAACAGCCTAGTTCAGGATTTGAACTCTAGTGGCCAAGTCCATTTCCTATGATGCACTTTTTTTTAAGAGCCCCTCTTTACCTGCCTTTTTTACTTTCTCAAAATAAAGCTTTAGAACTTGAGAATCCCCATTTTGATATTGCTATTGCCTATAAAATGTTATAGTTTATATGTAAATTTATTCTTATTTTTATGTAGGAATCCCTGTGGTGTAATTGCTAAAGTACTGGACTATAAGATTGTAATAAGTTAGTTCAGACTCCAGTCACACTATTACATTTACTTTTCAACTAATACTCTTGGGATAGGTATGAACCCCCTCATCCTTCAAGCTATAGGTTAAATAGTATCTCTGCTCTTCTACAAGGATGGCTTTGGCATTAAATAACCCATGAAAAGTTGATATGCCATTAAGCATGGCCTATAAAGTGTTATCTGTTATTTAAGAGCCTGTGAATCTTTTAAATAACAGATTAGTACATTTTATATTTTCAGCCAGGAATCCAGACTGAGGGAGTCTCAGGGTTTTAAGGGTTAAGATCTGATCGAAATATTTATTTCTGTAAAAATAAAAAGTATTTACGAATTAGTTCTAATAACCTTTTAAAAAAAGTTTTGGGATCATATTACCTTTAGGCACCCCTTTTTGATCTTGATTAAGAAAGGACATGTTTTTCATTTACACCATCAATATCCGGTTGTTTGTTAGGGGTTAGTTTTATAATTTAAAAAAAAAAATCTAAAAATCGTCTGTTAAAACAACCAGATATTGGCAGTGTAAATGAAAAATGTCCTTTCTTAATTGAGATCAAAAAGGGGTGCCTAAAGGTCATATGGTCCAAGTTTTGAATATCAAATTAACTAGAAATTAAAGAATGCATTAATATTTTAAATTTTATTTTTTGTCTTCTAGATTATTTACCCGCTTGTTTTTGGAAGCCCCTGTCATCACTGATAACGCAGTTCAGATTCTTCGTAAATTCTGCCAAGATGAAGTAAGTTGTTTTATTTTATTCTTTTATTTGAACAGCTTAGAATGTAGACTTATATATAGTATACCCTTTAGTTAAAGCATATCTTAGTTACTGGTTGTGAGTTCAATTCCTGGCCTGCTGGTGTGTAAATCATCTATTCTAGTTCAGATGGAGAGACAGACAATCAACATCACAAAGGCAAATTAACCAGGATGAGATTAACTGATAAAAGATATCCTCTAAGTATGGAGAGTAGAATGAGAAAATTCTACTTCTGTGGATTGAATAAAGTGTTCAATTTAAAATAATGGCAGATATTCAAAGAAGGCTGGTGGGTACAATGGGCAAAAATGTGACTATAACAACCAAGATGAAAACATTACTTTGAATACATTGGGTATATGATGAAAATAATAACGATAATTCCTCGTCTCAGAAATTCAGACGAAAGTGAATTATAGTTTGTGGATATGTGAGTATTTACCCAGTCTGTTTGCCATGGCTAGGATGTGACACAAGGTCACAAGTATGAGGCATTCAGTAGTAATGGATCTATAAGAGTAGTTTGTTCACCATTACACCACAATAGAATGCCCTACATTTGGGGATATGTATGAAGATATTGCTATGTGAGAATAATACTAACAAAATCAAGTTTACTGTTGGTTAATGCATGAAAACTTCAACAATCAGAATGAGGCAAAATAGAATTAAAGATTTTGAAATGGCAAAAAATTGTTAGGCATTTCAAGTGCTGTTGTTGATATGAAATAACTACAAAGTACTACCCCAAGAATTTTAACCATGTTTTGGAACAGGTGGGGGAAGTCCCTTTATAAAAAATTGTGATATTGTAAAAAATACCTGGTACCTATTATTTAAGCATATCATTTATTATCTAGATGTAGATATATAGATAAATTATTTATATTATATTTATTTTACAAATTTGAATAATTTATTTCAATTTCTCTGAATGTTTGAGATGAGGCTTGATTATTATTATTATTATCTGCGTTATTCGGACTATTGTTATCTGTACAACGTTCCGGCCTTCTTCAGGTATTTCTTGTCGGACTCGGGAACCTTCTTGTCTTAATCGGGAGTTATCACGGAACTTTGAACCTAACCCTTTATTCAGTCCACGGGAGTATCCTGTTCTCATTCTGCTAACCATAGCTGAGGTAGAGGTGTTACAGTATTTTTAAAGGAGACAACATGTTACTGCTGCCCTTGATCAGGATTGAACCTGCAATCCAGAGATAACTGTCTTAACCTAACTCCTTTATCCACTAGGTCATGTGTCCAATGACACAGATAATAGAAATTATTTCAATTTTTTTTAAATGTATGTAATCATGTCATTTTTTTTTCTATTAACTTTAACTTTTAACTTAACTAATCAAGTCATTTTAGAATTTAATATTCATGAAGATAGATGGGACCCTAACAGCCATGGGAAAATAGTAGGATAGATGGGTCCTTTATCCTCAGTAAGGCAACCAGTCTAGGAGAAGTCTATGATGACATATACAAATTAATATGGGAATAATTTCCAAAATAAGGCTTTATGAATAGTATTCAGATTTTATATTAATCGTAACTTCCTGTAAATAATTTCTAAAATAATAAGGATTTTATGGATGACGGCAAAAATAGTTGGTCTGTTCAAAACTTTATAATGAGATTATTATTACTATGACTACTTTAAAGTGATCTGAATATTTGAATAGTATTCCTATAAGTTGGACTTTAATTCAATACTTAAAGAAAAAGCTAGTTGGGAACTACACAATGATGCTGCAGGCTGTCTTGAACAAATCCAAGCAGATAGCCACTTATCTCCTATCACACAAACCATCCAAGTAAGATTCTGGAGAAGTAAGGACAAACTCATAAGTAACATTTTCTTATGGACACACCAGTGTTGGCCTACCAGCAAAAACTAGGCATTAAACAGCTATGTGTAGATGCTGGATGCTGTGCTCAGGGCTTGCCAATAGGGACGGGTGGCAAGGAGAGTCATGGAAATCCATGATGATGATAATATAATCTAATCCTGACATCTATAGGATGATATAAGATAATTGCACTGAGAGTGAAGTTCTGTGTTGTACAGGAGGGAAAGAATTAATACTGTATATCCTCTTTGGGTATGAACATGAGCTTAAGCTCTCACATACATATAATTATATAGATAGTGAGTGAATTGTAAGATGGTGAAAATCTGTGTCCTCCTCTTGGATGTTGTAATTTTATTTTCTATTAGTATATTTAAACAGAAATTATATATTACCAAATTAGGTAACATCATGGCTTGGCTTTGTGAACAAAGATTAATGGGGTGGTCCACATTGACTGCAGACATGTGTGGAGCATGTAGGCACAGTTGCAGTGGCTGTAGCTGAAGGTCTGGTCAGGTTTGATGGTTATTGTGTTGTGATCCTGCAGGCATGTTTGGGGCAGGTAGGTAGCACGGTTGCAAAGGAGACCACTTGGTTAGTGGTGAGATGCCAGGCATTACAGTTCTCAGCTAGGATGGCAATGTTGATGTGACAGGCACCAAAAGATTTTTCAATATTGCATATAACATCTAAATATTCTTATTGTTTAAATGGTAAATGAAACCATATTTGCTTGTAGACATTAGTCACTAATGAAGGAGAAAGTATTCTGTTGATATAATTTTTATTTTGCATTTGAAATACTAAGAATATCTTCAATCTGTTTTTTAGAATCGCGTTCATGTTGGCATGGGAACCTTGCAAGAGATGATCTTGGCCAGACCACACCACCGTCCCAAATATTTGCTTCTGTTGCTGGAGTTTGCTTCACATGACAAATTAGAGGTATGTATCTATTCTTTTTTTAAAAAATTTTTTTAATCACTTTTTGTTTTAGATTGTTTTCAAGTTATCAAAATGTTACTACCTCTATTCCATAATAGTTGTTACATTTAGTAAAGGGAAAATTATTTATTGACATTTAGTGTATGAAATATACGAAAGTGTGTAAAAAGAAAAAAAAATTTAGTACTAGTTTTGCGGCTTTATATATCATGTACCTGAAGCAGTTCAAGCTGTGATTGGTAGTATTGTGGTGATTGGTACGTTGACATGTTAGGTATTAGCCTGTATGTAATTTGAAAGCTGTACAGATGAATATGCAACTTTCCCAAGAGTATGACAATAATCCTTTTATAATACATCATTCTGAATGCAAAATGATATGCCTTTGTGATTTATCTTTAATATGAAGGTGTGTCAAAAGTTTTGGAATTTTCTGATTATCGTCAAGCTGTGCACTCCAAAGTTTTCAGCTTTTTAAAAATCTTAAATTTTTAATTTTTTTTTAAGGATGCTCCCTTTAAATTAACAGCAGAAACCAGCCTTGTACGCTCTTTTGATCTGCTTTCTTAGGGGGAAATAAACTTGTTTTGCATCTGAATTCTTAAAAGAAATTTTACAATTATTTTGGGAATTTTTCAATAAAAGAATTTGAAAAATGACCAAAAATGTCTTGAAAGTTTTCAATTTTTTTTTTATTGAAAAATGCCCAAAATAATTATTTGTAAAAGAAGATTTTTAAAGAATTCAGATGAAAGTTTATTTTCCTGAAAAAGTAGATAAAGTTAAAAAAAAATGAAAATTTTGGGAGTGCATAGCTTGATAATAACCATATTTGCATATATTTTAGTTTCTAGGATAAACTTACAAGCCATCACATACAGTATTTTATTAAAATATTTTGTTTTAAAATTTGTCTTTGACTGTCAAAATAGCAGAAATTGTATTTTATTTACTATGTAATGATACAAATTTTATTGTTTTATTTTTTTTTTTTACAGTTTCCCTTACCTAGTTAATTGAATGTCTTTCAAAACAATTTTAACACAAAACATAAGATTATTAATATCAAGGAAAGTTGTTTCAACTTGTTTATTTTTATGCTTTTTTCATTAAATATTTTTTCTTTTTTGTGTAGGTACAAAATCATGCTTTCAGAGTCATAAAAAAATTATATGAAAGAGATGATCTTCGGAAATCTATTGAGGTAAGTTAAAAAGGTTATAAGAATTAAAAAATATTTAATTGGTTAGTTTTCTTGAAAAAATATTTAAATTATGTATATGATTTTTGTTTGAAAAAGAAGCAAGCATTTAATATTAATAAAAAAAAATAGCTTATAATCATGTCTTAGTCCCATTCAAAGTACTCCCATGTCTCCCTGAATCTCTTTCACATTTATTTTTTCTAAGATCTAAAGTCCTCTTTTGGGATCTTCATCAGCTGTCTAATTGTATTTTTCTGAAATCTCAATTTGAAATTTCAGTAGTGATTTTTTAAAAAACTTTGGGATAAACTCAAAGACTCAGCTTCTTCTATTTACTCATCAAAGCTGATAAAGAGAAGAGAAAAGACTTTCTCAAATGCAAACACTAGTGTGTAAAAACAATAACAACAAATATGTCACTGATAGATCAGAGTTAAAGTAATAATTTGTCTCTGCTATGTGCTATTCCTCACTGTTGTAGAAATAATGCCTAGTGAGTTGTGATGATAAAACATACTAATTAAAATTAATGGTAAGAATGATTAACAATTCTTCATCTGACAAAAAAATATGCTAATGTTGTTCAAACTACTAAGGATGAGTTATAAGTTTTGCAATATTTTGATATGTGTTAATTTGTGGTGCATATATCACATGACCGAAGCTGTGTAATGGTACCCACTGTGGTTGGTAGTATTGTAGTAGTTGATGTGCATTGTTTCATTCTGAGTATGATTTGAAAACTTGTTACATACGCCTATCGTTTCAACGCTATACAGAGATTACCAAAGAAAGATGAGAGCATACATATAAGATTTGGCAATAAATAACAAAACAACGTATATATAATTAGAACATAACGTTTAATTCAAATTTTGGGAGGATCATAATACGGACGCCGACAGGCTAGAATTTATAATGTCATTTGGTGGAATTACTTCTTCAAATCAATTTATAAAGGTTTGCAATGAAAGGAATATGCACTTATCTTTTTATGGGTGATTCATTTTCCGTGTTAATGATTATTCCGAGTATTATTATTTATGTGGCATCCTTGGTCCTGGTAACTTTCTTCTTGGGGCATAACTTTTCCCCCACAAGATGTTCGCTGACCGGGTCCTGAGTACTAACTGCTACTAACGCTGGGGATCGCTCCCACCCCCGTGACGTCACCTGTCATATGGCTTGGTGTACGTGGGTAAAGCAATGAGTGTAGTATCAGTTGTTCGTTTTGTATGCCTTCCTCTTCTCAGCCAGGCCGGCTACTTGCCATGGCTAAGCAGTTTTTCACTTGAAGTCAAATTCTGTGATTCTCAACCTCAGCTTTTGGCATCGGAACGTCTATAAGAATATTCTAAAAAGTTCTAAATTGTTTATCATTTGATTAAACGTAACAAACTGCACAGATGAATGTGCAACATTGTCTAATTCTGGAACTTATGCTTTACTAATTTAAACTGAGCCATAAAATATCACAGAAGCAACCAAATACATTCATTGTGAGAAAGTTGAAAGTGCAGTTGATCACAGTACAATAACCAGATGGTAAAAGAATCTTGCCAGGCCTAAAATTATGGATTCTGAGTCTGTGCTTCAAGCTAAACAGGCAAATCTGATGAGCAGCACTCAAGCTAAGCATCTGGAGCTGCTGAATTGAGCTTCACAATACCTAAATATTGCAAAAACTTTAGACTCGCTCAAGTATTTCTTGGCATGATTTATTTATCTTTTTTTAATGAAATATTGCTGTTATTTGGTACTAGTTTGTTGACTTCTGTAATGTGATTGACTGCTTCCAAAAATCTATTTTAATTTTTTTATTATTCTTTTTAAGGGTCATGCTCTTACTTATTTACGGTATCTCCTTGCTCCAAAACCTCCAGTTGAACTGTTCTCTGGTACAAAATTAAAAACGGGTAAGTTTAATTTGTTTTCTTACTTTTTGCCTCTTCTCTCTTCTGGATTTGTATAATTTTTGATCTGCCCTTTTGGTAGGGATTACAATACACTCCATCCCCTGCCACTCCAAAAAAGGGAGTGTCCTGGGTATGATACTAAACTGTAAACTGTATCCAGTGATGAGGCTCCAGTCCTGAGCTCTGGGTAGTGTTGAGTTGCACTTTTGTTGCCATTACTCCCAGGTCCATTCTGACCTGGACTGGTAGTACGTGTTATGGTCTCATCTATGGGTCAAATAGATCTGTTTTAAAATTATTACTATTGAATAAGGATACTTGAAACCATATAACTATTTGCAGTATTAATTATTTAATCAAGTTTCTTGAATCTATAATTGTTTACAAAAGATTATCATCATTAATTTTTTGAAATACTTTAAACCATATAATTGTATGCAATTTATTAGTGTTAGATAGAAATACTTCACACCATAGAACTATATGTAAACAAACAATTATTAAATAAGAAGTTACTTTATTATACTGTTTTTTACAAATTATTATCTATTATTTTATTTGAAACAAATATCAATTTACTTGATAAAAGACTAAATAACTTACCGTAGTGTGACATAGTTTAAATCAACCAAACTATCATTCTTACTGTAAACCACATATGGGTTGCTTGGTGGTAGGAGGATATTTAGCATAAGTCTGTACTTACCAGTAATCAGTACATCTTTGATATAGCTCGACGGGGCGGCCATAAGTCGGTATCAGCCAGTCAGTCAAGGGAGTCTATCCCTTTTCAATAGCGCTAGACCAAGGAGATGTTTTGCATCTGAGGTGAGCGCCACACTACCATCACTCCTTACTTTACCGCACAGATCCTCTGTGCTACTCATATGCTGGCGAGTGGCGAGGATGGTATCCTGCAACTAAGGAACCGTTGGAGTGCTTTTCCTAGCCNAAAAAGAGAGAGATGATCAAGATAAAAAGAAGAGTTTTGCTGAGGGTAAAGATGAGCCAACAAAAGACCAGGCAAATACACAGTATAAAGAAGACGAATGCTGACAACAGGTTAAGAGTTAAAGAATAAACCAACAACTAGAAATAGGAATAAAAGACATGTATTACAGCATAAACATAGTTTGCAGACTTTTGGTTTGTCTGTGGGTAAATGTTTAAATTTGTCACTTAGCTGAAAATCCTTGAGGTAGGGTTAGTTATTGAAGTCCCTTGCTACAAGCATTTGAATAGTTCCACTGGGATATGATAGACATTCTATTTTGACCTCTGACTCCTTGAAGGGCTGAATCAGAAAGAGGGTGAAAGAATTCCGCCTTTTTCAGCTTTGCCGCAATGTTGCTGGCTCGTGATTGGTTGGTCGATAGAGAGGCTCGTAGACAGGAGTAACCCCTACTCAGGATTTCTTAATAAAAGTTCAAGTGAAAAGTTCGGCCTCTTTGTTTTGCCTAAACTATACAAGACTGTCATTTATTCATACCACATGACAAGACAATTAAATGTTTTTAATGATTGATTGATTTTATAAGCATGTCAAGTCATTTTTTTTAAAATTCAGGTTGCTATGGTACAGCTGTGGCTTAAATGTTCACGCCATCTAAGTATTGAACAGCGCTCAATCATTGCTTAACTTAGTGGGAAAGTGCTTTCAATGTGAATTGGGCCAAGTAACCAATAGGCACCCCAAATCAATCACTTATGAAAGGTTCATATTTTAACTCGTCACCTGGGAACTTCGCTTTTAAACTTTATACATAACAACAATAATCCTTTGTTATCCCTGTTCATGAGATCCATAGGAGAAGTTTTTAGTATTATCCTGCGTTATTCGGAGATTTCTATTCTGTTTCTGTACAACGTCGCCGGTGCCCTGCCTTCTTCAGTATTTTTGTTGGACTCTGGAACCTTCTTGTTGTAATCAGGAGCCATCACGGAATTTTGAACCTAACCCTTTATTCAGTCTATGGGGGTATCCTGTTCTAGTCCACTAACCATAGCTGGGGTAGAGGTGGTAAGCTGTGTTAATGTAATATTCTATAATACTGCTGCCTTGACAGGATTAAACACTGCATTCTAGAGTTAACTTC
The DNA here is from genome assembly GCA_023376005.1 of Doryteuthis pealeii. Lineage (NCBI taxonomy): Eukaryota > Metazoa > Mollusca > Cephalopoda > Myopsida > Loliginidae > Doryteuthis > Doryteuthis pealeii. Next base: position 8,537,443 of record CM042167.1, read on the forward strand.
AACTTAGAACTGTCTTAACCTACTCCTTTAATCCACTAGACCATGTGTCCAATTCCTGAGTCGCGACAAGAAATACGCTTGAAGAAGGCTTGGAGGGCATCATCTGAAAGCGTTGGTACAATAATAATGAAGATGAGGGACAATAGTCAGAATAACTGGCAGAATAATATTAATTCATCAACCTCAGCTCAAAATTCAGAGAAATTGTGAAGTTTTTATCTCAATTCTGATAATTCTAATAGCAGCATTCAAGATGCACCTGTTTTTTATCTTACCGCCTGTTTTAATCTTTAAAGACACGCTGTTATTGTGTAGCATAACAAAACATAAACACTATATTCCTTTTAAGTATTTTTATCGATGACAAGTGATATTGTACTTTACCTTGTATAATATAGATGTGAGGAGTGAGAATGTTGTGAAAGAAATAAATATTGAATGAATAAAAAAGTAGAACTGTGCCTAGCAATGTTCCACTTTTGCTGTGTACTATGATAGATATATAGTCGTGGGAATGGTCTAATAAGTTGGTATCAGCCTGACAGTGAGGAAGTTCTATCCTTTTTCAGCTAGACGTTAGACTCAAGGAGATATGTTTTGTGCATCTGAGGTGAGGCCAGAGGGTACTCTGTCGAAGTTGTATCAGATAACAATCGAAGATGAGGACTAGTCCGAATAAACACGATAATACTAAGAATAGAATATAAGAGAAACAAAATTATTTGATTCCTTTTTAATTTGGGATTATGAATTTGTTATAGCATAGGAAAAACTACAAGTTGACTAGGGTGGTCCTAATTAGTCGTATCAGGAACAGATCGCAAGGGAGTCTAGTCCCCTTTTCACTAGCACTAGACCACGGAGATTGTTTTTTTGCATCTAGGGTGAGCGCACACATACATCCTCACTTTACCGGCACAGATCCCTGTGCTACTCATATCTGAGTTGGCGAGGGCCAATTCGAACTAGAACCTTGCGATTCGGGCAAGTGCCTCTACCGACTGAGCTAAACAGGCCCTAATGTACAAAAGCTATAGTAATTCAAATGTTATAGAATTAAGCAAAGACTTTCTACCAAGGGTAAAAGGTTTTTTTTTTCACCTTTAGTTGGGCTACATTCCTAGCAAATAAGACAATTAGAGTAACTCCTTGACTTTCACTTTGAACCAAGCCGGTATCTATTTTGAAGTCTCTGTGCGAAATAACCAAATCTTAGAAACTTTTTCAAAAACAATACACACTGCATGCTTTAACACAAAAATATCATAAAATGTGTTCTAATAACAATTAAGTTCATTTCAGATAATTTTATGCTAGGAATTTAGCCAACGATTTTCACTTTGAAACAAGCTGGTAACTATTTTGAAAGTCTCCGTGCGAAATAAACAAATCTTAGAAACTTTTTCGAAAACAATACAACTGCATGCTTAAAACACAAAAATATCATAAAATGTGTTCTTATAACAATTAAGTTAATTTCAGATAATGCCGCATGCACAATTTTAGATAGGAATTAGCCACTAAAGGTGAAAAATTACCCTATTGTCTATCAACAATGTAACTTTTATTTCTTCCTCTACTTTTACTTTTAGGTAATGGCACGATTGACTTTAATGAATTCCTCACGATGATGACACGAAAAATGAGTGAGAAAGAAAGTGAAGAAGAAATTCAACAAGCATTCAAAATGTTTGACAAAAGCAATAGTGGTTTTATCAGTGAATTAGAATTGAAACAAGTAATGGAGACTTTAGGTGAGAAAATGACAGATCAAGAGATCAAAGAGATGATAATTGAAGCTGACCTTGATGGAGATGGAAAAATCAGCTATGAAGGTAAATATCTTATCCTTGTCACAAATGTAATATCCTGTATCCATCTTTAGGATAGGTTCACCCAATAACAATATGTGTAAACTGAGATGGTGGATCTCATAGGAGAATAGTTGTATTGTGTTAGTATAGCATTTAATTCTAAGGCTAACAGCAACAAATAAATGGGACCATATGACCTTAAGGCACCCCTTTTGCGATTTCAATTCATGGAGACATTTTTTCCATTTACACCATCAAAATCTGGTTAATTGTTTACAGACGATTTTTAGAGGGTTTTTAAAAAAAATTATAAAACTAACCCCTAACCCTAACCTCTAACAAACAACCGGATTTTTATGGTGTAAATGAGAAAAGTGTCCCCACGAGTCAAGATCGTGGAAGGGGTGCCTTAAGGTCATATGGTCCATAAATTAATTAAAAATTAGTTTAATTTATTAAAGACAAATAAAAACAATGAGTAACTATCTAAAGTTCTTCCTGTATATAAAGTTGAGTTTGAGGAACTTACTGGCATGCTGGTGAAGATATCATGGTATCTTAGGGTGATTTTTTGGAGAGGTTTTCAAGTCACTGCCTCGTCAGAGCTGGCCCGGAGTCACTTCTAGTGAATTTTGGTATTTTGCGCCAAAACTTCTGGGCTCATCATGTGATTGGTATATCCACAGAAAGCCTCTCCCTCACTCAACTCCACACACAGGAATTGCCATTTTATAATTATCTAACCATTACACCACGCACCTCCAGCACATAGCACTAACATCCTTGGGAAAGGTATAAATCCAATTATTCTTCCTCCAGCTATGGGTAATTAGTAGAGCAGACTAGGCTCTTTAACCTTGGAATGACAACTGATCTAGGAGAAGGAAAACTTTGAAATCAAGCCTGTTCTATGTATTTACCAACCCTTTTGCATGAGCAGGATGTGACATAGGGTCAATATTTTTTTAAAGTAGATTAACAGGTTTGAATTCAGTTTTCTTTCTACTAGAATAGTTGCCATACCATGGTATAAAAACCCCAGTCTGTCCTCCTATTTACCCATAGCTGGATTCATACATTTCCCAAGGGTATTAGCACTATGTGAAATGCAAATAGGTTTGTCCAGGTTTTTAACTCATGTGTCCTTTTCCTATGACGATAACCATTACACCATAGGCACCTCAAAACCAGTTGTAGACTTGGGAAAGGATGGGCTCTGCCAGGCTATTCCTGTCCAAGATAACACTGTTGCTTGGTGAATTAGTCTCTCATGAAAATATATTACTTAACACTCTGGGAGTATTGTAGTAGAATTTACTGTTTTACGTTTTACTGTTTAAAGATACGTAACATTTTATAAAAAAAACTTTCTATATTTATTCTAATACAAAAAATGATTGTATCTTTTTTTTTTCTTTTTCAGAATTTGTAAAGATGATGCATTAAAAACTTTATCAATAAATAAATAAAAAAAAAAGAAGTTGTCTGATAATGAATGAATTATGTATAATTATGTTTTTATAAGTAAATAAAGCATTTTCTTTACCATGAAAAAAAATTGTGTAAATTTTTTTGTTTTTTGCTTTTCTTTTTTTTTCTTGTAATGGTTAGTTATTTTTGTTTTTGTTTTATGGCATGTCAACCCCTTTCAGGTCATTTAATGCTGAATCGTGTCCTTTTGACAAAGAAAGGACTCCAGTTGTTTACAGTAGCTGCTGTGGCTTAAGTGGTCACCCAATTAAGTATTGAACAGGCTGATTGGTGTTTAACTTCTGTTAACTAGTGGGAGCTGGTGCTTTCACTTTTAACTGTAATAAAAGAAGGTAGTTTACAGCATATCAATCCTTTTTGGGTCATTTAATGCCGAATCAAGTCATTTTGATAAACAAAGGACTCTAGTTGCTTACAGTACCTGCTGTTGCTTATGTGATTACCCAATCCTTGCAATGGAATCAGTTTTTAAAACATTAATGCATACTGTAAAACAGGGTAACTGAGCCATCAACATGGTGAGTGAATCCACTTATTTAAAAATCCAATTAATTCAATCAGCCTAATCAACATTAATGAGCCAGAAGAGATAATGGCATGCCAACCTGTCTAGTGTTATTTTAATCCTAGAGGCTGGGGAATTACAATCATACTTATCTTTTGAGTAATTGTTTAAGAGGTTTTTTTTTATTTACCTTTTTTTAACAATTCTCCAACAGATCTATTTCACCGATACATGGGACTCTAACAGGTACTACCACTCCGGGTCGGTGGAAATGGAGAAATGGCAATTAAAAAGGTACTCCATACTCTCCAAAACTGGAGTCTCACCATTAGATGTAGTTTAGTGTTATATCCAGGACACCCATTTGGTAGGGGGTCTTACTCCTCTGCAGTTTGAATATTCGGACCATATAATCTTTAGGCACCCCTTCTGCGATCTTGATTCATAAGGACATTTTTTTTCATTTACACCGTCAATATCCGGTTGTTTGTTAACAGACGATTTTTAGATTAAAAAAAAATAATAAAACTAACCCCAAACAAACAACCGGATATTGACGGTGTAAATGAAAAACATGTCCTTCTGAATCAAGATCAAAAAGGGGTGCCTAAAGGTCATATGGTCCGAATATTCTAACTGATAATAGAAGACATATCAGTTTGAGAAGAGTCAGTTGAATTGAAGAACTTGAACTGAGCAACTATGCCAAATTTACAAGCCACAAACAGGTTTCATTATGTTGGAGAAATGGGCCGATAATGCAGGGAGATGAATAATAATCTATGTACTCAAGAGTGTAATATATTGTCTGATCAGTGCACCCAAGGACCAGGCTGAATAGGAAGTGCATGGGGGCCAGGTGCAGCCTGGAAACGAAAACAGTATGTGGGCCCCGACCTGACCTTTTGCACCTGGAAATGCAGGTGGATGTTTGACATGATTTCGGTGCAGAAATCTGTAGGCGTAGCCCATATCCAATGAAAACAGCCTGCGTGGGCGAAGAGGCGTGTCTACAGAAAAAAACTGCGGAGGTGTCACGAACAAAGAGGCGTGACACCGGGGGTCAGACTACAATAAAAGAAGCCCGTAGAGATCGATTAGAGACGACGATCAGGTTCGAGATCACTTGAAAAGAACTCCCGAAGGCTCCACATTGCATAACCCTGCCCACGACTCTCAGCTGTACACAACCAGGGAAAATAAACATCTCATCTTATATTTTCCTAAATACAAGTTGAAGTGTATTGAATAAACTCAGGAGACCTGTAAATAAGGCTATAATGGCGAATAAATGACTACATAACTCTACAAAGGAGAACGGTAGTAAGGGGGGTTAATCCCGAAGGGTCAAAGGGAGATGAGTTCAGAAGGCAGGGAGTAATATAGAATACTACATTCTTCCCTACTATTAATTTTTACATTTCGCAATAGCGAGTGGGCTTTCTCCGTTCTCTTACAGGTCGTCTCTGATGGTCAGCAGGAGTGTTCGGTACCGAAAGTATGGGTACATTTGGTGATGAGAGTTCAGAGGAATCATAGGGGGATTTCTTGTTCCCCTGATTTCAGTTCCATCAGATACTAGTTTATGGCCCATGGTGTCATAATGGCAAATAAATGACTACATAACTTCTACAAAGGAGAACGGTAGTAAGGGGGGTTAACCCCGAAGGGTCAAAGGGAGATAAGTTCAAAGGGCAGGGAGTAATATAGAATACTACACAAGTGTTTGTGTTCTTTGACGGGTCCAGTGTGTAACAAAGAGTTCTACAGAGTTATTCCCAGGGTACCATGTTTGTCAATCCAAACAATACTGATTATTACAACACTGGTTCAGTTGATATTATGGTAAAGTTGCTTTAACTTGTTTTTATCCAAGACAAACTTTTATGTCTTGCTTACTCCATGTGCTAACATCAGAGATAGAATTCTATGGAGAAAAAAATGGTTTCCTTTCAATAATAAATATAAAAACAATATGTAGACATGTTTTATTGTTGGAGCAAAACTGTGTGTGAAGTGAAAAGGTATGAAAGTTTGTGAGAGAGTTACATATTTGAGAAGACATGTTTTATTGTTGGAGCAAAACTAATAGAAAAGAGAAAACATAATGAAATGAAGTACAAAAAGATGATTGATTGGTTGACATGCCATTAGAATCAATTGGTCTAGGCTTATTTTATGCCTAGAGGTTAGGGAATCTGGTTCATTATATGTTCACATTTACAATTTTTGTGAAATCATTTTTATAGAAGTTCTTTGCACATGGTCCTATCAAATATGAATAATTTTTAGACAGATCTATTTTATGGGACCCTAACAGGTACTACCACTATGGGTAAGTGGACCTGGGAGTAATGGCAATGAAAAGATACTTCACACTCCCCAGATACTGAAACCTCTCAATCAGATGCCATTTAGTGTGATATGAAAAGTTCATTGTGGCATGTTTGTGTGAAGTTAAAAGGTATGAAAGTTTGTGAGAGAGTTACATATTTGAGAAGAGTTTCTTAGTTGTTGGTTATGTAGAATTAACAAACATGCCAGTCTGTAAACAAGTAACCTTAGTACATTTTATGTTGTGTACTATTTTATAGAGTTGTATTCTGTGTGACACAAATCTATTTTGTAGAAAAGGATTTATTTATTTTAAAAATTTGTTTACATTTGTACAAAAAAAAACATGAAATCAATATTTAATTCCCTTAAAATTAAGATACTGTATTATAAAAGATTAGCGGATAATATTAACATGTTTTTGAAGTGGATTAATTTATTTTTTATTGTTTTTTAAACTAATTATTAACAGTGAAAAAATTCACAAATATATTTGAATTTCTAGATTATACTGATATATATTTTTAATTTAAAAACATTATAATCTTTTTATTTTCAACTCCAGCAAAAAACCTTTCTCACCCATTACCCCTATCATCTCTCTCTCTCTCTTATAATTATAATCCCATCATTTTCCATGGTCTTTCTAATCCAAGATAAAATTTACTTTTTTTTTTTTTTTGGTAGGCTTTATTTCTTCTTTCTCTTTTTCACTCCATGTCTTCCTCTTTCTTTATTGCAAGCTTGATGTAAACCTCAAACATATAAACCTAACCATCCTTACTTCTTTTTTCCATTAAAAAAAACAAAAACAAAAACCCTTCCATTGCATCTTATTATAATGGAGATTGTGAGTTTTTCTGTCTGTAACCGAAACTATATTATTATACAAATCACAATTCCCTTTGTTATTTACATCACATTCTCCATGATTTTATTTTTTATTTAAAACCCAACTATTAATAAAATTGTTTTACATCATTAAGACTGTTGACCATATCCACATAATGATAACATGCAATTGTATTTATATATACAACAAAATAGCGGATTACAGTGTGAATGGGAAGGCTAATTTGCATTTTGATCTTAAAAATTTGATTTTAATAAATATATGCTTAGCATTATTGATTTCTAATTGTTTGGGTTTATCTTATTGAATATGAGCAAAAATCTCAGGAATAAATCTTAAAAGAAATCCATTAACAAGAAGAAATAACTGTAATATTATTCTTTACTTCCTATCTTAACTAAATAGTTAAATTAAGAAAATTTAAGACAGATGGGAGTAATGTAAAATGATGGAAGACTTAGTTTCAAAGTTGTTCTATTTTTCAATTATACCCCCTCTGTTCAAAATCTTTTTATCTGCATTCTTATTCAGTTTCATCAGCCTTTCTAATTTAATATATTTTATTATATTAAAACTTAAATACTAGCACCTGGAGGGTGCATATATTTGCTAGTCTTTATAATTTTTCTATTCAACACTAGCAAAAAAAAACCTTTTTATTTTTTTACACCTTTCTCTCTCTCTCTCTCTCTGCTAAGTCTTCTTCCTCTTCTTTTTTCATTTCTTTTTAAACCCTCCTCCATATGTAACTTTATTATATCTTTTTAATGTTTCTACTCTAACCCTAACTTCTTATAATTTTAAACTATTCATCCAAAGATACTTTATTCCATTCACTCACTCACTCTCTTTAATTAACTCATTTTTCAAATTGCCAATGTTTCTATGACCCAAATTTTGTCTATTCTTCATTACTATTCACCCTTTTATTTTTCTTCTTAGATCTGTTAAATTATTTCACATTCATTATAACTTTAAAGAGTCTTCCATACAACACTACAAAGGAATTTTATAACAAGATTTAAAGTATATATTAAGACTTGGTTCACAAAACTGGAAAATCAAGAAATTTGAGTTTCCTTTGGTCCAAAGATAAAAGGTTGTGTTCCTATATTTGTAACTGACAAATTAAGTATAGGGTATGTATGCTGCGTGATCAAAAAGTATTGACGCTGAATTTTAAAACTTTTAACCCTACAGTGATTCTGTCTTGTATTTAGAAAGAAGTGCCTTTTTTCTTTGTTCCTTGGCGACTGACCTTTATATATATATGGGGTGACAAGAGATTTTGTGTTTTAGGATTTAAAATAAGGTTTAAAGGTAGTTGTGGTTGTTCTTAGTTCAACAGAAATTGAATAAAAATTTGCAAAAGGTGTAAGTTTTTAGAGGTTGAAGAATGGATGAGTTAAAATATCTTAATAATATTGAGTGAAGAAAGAATTCAATTGTCTGAACAACATTTGGAATTAATCTTTTCATACTTACAGGCAATATAAATGGTTATCATCATTGGAATTGGTGACCTGAGTTAAAAAACTCCAGGCTGTTTGCATTTCAATTTGTGCTAATGCTCTTGGAGAAAGGCATGAATCCAGCTGTCCTTCCCCATAACAGACAAAAATAGATTACAAAAAGTCACCATTTTTTGCGCAACCCCTCAAATTTGGAGAGCTAAAAATTGACATAACTTGGACAATTTTTGGAATTACCTTACTTTAATATATGTGACGAAGAACGAGAAAGGAAAAAGAGCAAGACATTGTCTTGCCTGCCGGGATTGAACTCGCATCCTCCTGCATGCAAAAACAAATGCGATTTGGGCACTGGACGGACGCGAGATTCGACTGATGTGCCCGGATGTTTTGGTAAATATGTCCATAAATAACAAGTGAGTCAAGCGCTGGGGAGTCAGCAGAAGCCGTCAATGAAGCGCTTTGCGAACGACCCAGTAAAGAAATGGATTTTAGTCCAACAGAAACAAAACTAAATAGGAATTGCGATTTTGAACTGTTAAAGATTATTTCGACTACGACGACGGATTTTCCAGCTGCTAGACGAGGACAAAGAATATGTTGACCAAAAGAAAGTCTGGCTTGTGAGAAGACGGTGAACTCGCTTGTTTTTGGTCCCCCCTCACCAGGAACTTCTTGATTCAAATATCTATTTTCCCCCCTTCTATAATAAAGTCCACACATGGACAGAATTTCAGAAAAATTGAATGTGTGGGTGACTTTTTTCTGGGTGATTTGACATGGAATTACCCAATATTGAGTACACAAAGAAAGAATTCATTTGCATGAAAATCATTTTGAATAGCCTTTTTTTAGAAAACGGAATCAGCGACCCAAGTTCACCTCCCCCCAGGCTGTTTGCATTTCACTTTGGAAAGGCATCAATCTATCTGTCCTTCCTTCAGCTATGAGTAAATAGGACAGACTGGATTCTTTAGTAAGGCAACCAATTTAGGAGAATGAGAACTCTGTATTCTACTTAAAACCTTTTTAAGAAGTTCCTAGTGAGGGGGGACCAAAAACAAGCGAGTTCACCGTCTTCTCACAAGCCAGACTTTCTTTTGGTCAACACATTCTTCGTCCTCATATAGCAGCTGGAAAATCACTTCTTGCCTGTGGTGGTGAGGTTGGGTAAATACACATAGATAATATAAATATTGAAATGTTGAATTCAAACTTATTTTTAAAAATCTTTTTATCTTTTTTTAATGATTAGAAATATTTTATTCATGTTTCTTTAAATGAATATGTGTAAGTTCATGGACATTTAAGAATATAAAGAGAATGGCTTTTTTTAACCAGCTTTTATAATGTATAAACGTAAGTAATTTCCTCATCTTACTTCCATACATAAGTAAACCTAAAAGAAATTTAAAAAAAAACAAAAAACAAAATGGAAGTACTAATATCTGGTTTAGCAGCTTCCCACAACTTTTTATTTTTATACATCCAGAATATTCTCTAATAATTTTGATAGTATTTTCTTTTATCTTTATTTGATTTTTATTGCAACTTAATGGTTGTCATTCTAACAGTGAGTATTAGAGACAATGGTAAAAAAGTCAAGATCTCTAGTCTGTGATCTAGACCCTCAAAATTTGGTCATTAGTACCATTCAAGTGGGCAAATTCCCCCAATGCATTTTAATTTATTTTAATGGCATGTCAACCTATCCAGGGATAGTAAAATTTATTGTTGTCTTTTTTTTTTTTTTTTTTTTTTTTTTTTTCAAGGATTTTTATTGATTTTGCAGTTGTTTATTGCTAAGTGGGTTGGAAATCAGTTTAAGGGATAAGTTTATAAGCGATAGTTTGTTAGAACATTGTTTTTTTAGAAACAATTTTTTTTCTATTTAACCCATAGATGGGACCCTAACAGATACTACCACTCTGGGTCAGAATGGACCTGGGAGTAATGGTGATGAAGGGGTGCTCCACATTCCCCAGAGTTCCAGACCTGGAACCTCACGATCAGATAGAGTTTAATGTCATTCCCAAGACATGAACATCCTCAGCCAACGCCTTCGAACACCCATATGATAAATAGGGTTGGGACAATCATATAGGTGCTAGGGCTTGACGTGACCAGCTAATTGATTGGCCTCTCCAACTGCCCATCTAGCCCAAGTAAGGGCCAAAGAGGAGTGTTGCATGTCATGGATTGCTCAGCCACCTGGATTCCATCCTTAAGCATCACTGGTTGCCACTCACGGCCAACAGGTGGCCCCATTTGGGGAGGGGGTTACACCTCTACAGAGGTGCTGACAGTGTGGTAATGCATTTTGAAATGGTCCATGTCACAGGTGTCAAAAATGCCTGGTTGATGCATCTTTTCCAAAATTAACAAAAAATATCTATTTTCCTTGAAGAAATTATTGTTCAAATCCCGGATGAGGCTGTTTGCATTTCACATAGCACTAATACTTTTGGGAAAGGTATGAATCCAGCTATGGGTAAATAGCAGGGAAGACTGGGCTCTTTAACTTTGGTTAGGCAACCAGTCTGAGAAAAGGAAAACTCTGAATTCAGACCTGTTTTACTCCACTTGAAAAATTGATCTTGTCTCACATTCTGCTCATGTGGAGGGGTTGGTAAATATATACATATCTTATTATAATGGAGATTGTGTGTTTTTCTGTCTGTAACTGAAACTATATTCCTACTCAAGTCACAATTCTCTTAGTTACTGACATCACATTCTCCATGATTTTATTTTTATCTAAACCTCAATTATTAATAAAATTGTCTTACATTATTAATACTGTTAACTATGTCTACATACTGACAACATGCAATTATATTTATATATACAACAAAATAGTGGTTTTCAGTGTGAACGGGAAGGCTAATTTGCATATTGATATTAAAAAATCAAATTTAATAAATATGTGCTTAGTATTATTGATTTCTGTTTGGTTTTATTTTAATGAATATAAGCCAAAATCTCTTCAATGAATCTTAAATGAAATCCATTAACAAGATAAAATAACTGTCATTTTATTCTTTACTTCCTCTTTTAACTAAATACTTAAATTAGAAAAAATAACAATGAAAGACGAGAGTGATGGAAGAGTAAGTTTCAGTTGTTCCATTTTTTATTATACTCCCTCTGTTTCAAATCTTTTTATCTGTATTCTTATTTAGTTTCATTAGCCTTTCTAATTTAATACAATATTTTATTACATTAAAACTTAAATACTTGCATATATTTGCTAGTAAGTATAATAACTTTATGATCTATTGACAATGTATTGAAATCTTTAATTTCAAAGCAAAGATTGGACCAAGTCACCAACAGGCACCCCAGTCCAGATCAGTTTTGAAAGGAACAGAATTTTTCTTTTCACTGGTTGTCAGTAAACAAAATCAGCAGCCAATAAAAAAATGAAAGGCACATTTTTATACTATAATAGTTTTTGATTTTAATTAAAAAAATAGTTATTTCACGTTGTTGCCATTAGCATATGTGAAAAAATTAAGTTTGCACTAAAGATAAATCAATATTGTTGTTTATTTATTTTCCATGTGCCTCTACAGATATTTTTTATTAACTATTTATAAAAAGTATATTATAAGTTTATAATAATAACTCCTAACCCTAACCCTATTTCAGAATCTTAAAATATTTTAGAATTAAAATTTGATAGTGAAATCGTTTTCGTTTTTATCAGCTGCTGATTTTGTTTACTGACAACCGGTGAAAAGCAAAATTCAGTTCCTTTCAAAACTGAGCTGAGCTGAGGTGCCGGTTGGTAACTTGGTCCCAAAGATTAACTGTTTTTCTTAAATTTTTTTTTTTGTGAAACAGATCATTAATTAGGACTGAACTTATTCTAGTATTGACCACCCTAAGCAGAGTTTAACAGGTTTGAATTCAGAGTTTTCCTTTAGGTTAGGTTGCCTAACCAAGTTTAAAGAGCCCAGTCTGCCCTACTATTTACCCATAGCTGGAGGGAGAGTAGTTAGATTAATACCTTTCCCAAGGGTATTAGCGCTATGTAAACTGTAGCCACAGATATAGCTCTACACAGCAACTATGGGGTTTAAGTTATGTTCATTGGTACTGGTATCAGCATCTTACTGACTGCAACGTAAAAACTCCTCTTAAATACTATTTCTCTGAATGTTTGAGATGAGTCTTGATAATTAGTATTATCTGCATTATTTGGACTATTGTCCTCATCTTCATTGTTATCTGTACAATGTTTCGGACGATGTACTCTCAGGCCTTCTTCAGGTATTTCTTGTCAGACTCGGGAACCTTCTTGTCGTAATAGGGAACCATCACAGAACTTTGAACCTAACCCTTTATTCAATCCACGGGGGTATCCTGTTCTCATTCCACTAACCTTGGCCTCTACTCCAGCTATGGTTAGTGGAATGAGAACAGGATACCCCCGTGGATTGAATAAAGGGTTAGGTTCAAAGTTCCGTGATGGCTCCCGATTATGACAAGAAGGTTCCCAAGTCCGACAAGAAATACCTGAAGAAGACTGGAAATGTTGTACAGATAACAATGAAGATGAGGACAATAGTCCGAATAATGCAGATAATACTAATCCTCTTAAATGGTCTTATCTTCTCATCATGTTGACTTACACAAACCATATTGAACCCTCACTTATCTCCTGTGCAATGTCATATCTATGCTGCAACCTCTTATTATGGCTTTATATGCAACCACCCCAAAGAGAATGTAGTGTCATATCTATGCCCCACATACTGCATATCAACCCCTTATTATGGCACTATGTGCAACCACCCCAAGAAGAACGCTTGTCCACTTAAAAAAAAAAAAAAAAGAACTGCTACAAAGCCAGCCTTCCTACCAGAGCAACATGAAGCCAATGCTCAATTCATTTTCTTCCTGTCACTGTGCAAACTTAACCACTGATCAAACAGAACCTTTTGATGAATGGATTTTTCAACTATATTGATTTTTCTATAGATTTATAAATACACCTCCCTTTAACCCTTGTTTTTTTTTTGTCATTCATTTCTTAATCCCTACACTGTAAATAATGAGTGATACAGAATTGCTCTCATCAGGGCAGCCATTATTATGCATGAATATATCAAAAGTAATAATAAATAGTGTCCATAACATTATGTGTAGTAGGGATTTTGCTTTGAAAATAGCTATGCTGTTTAGCATGAAAATGGTTAAGTTTTTGCAAAAAAGTTCACCAAGGATTTTGTAATAAGTATGTTCTCTGGGGGGCACAGTTAAGTCCGACGATTTTACTCTCCCAACAATGCTGCACTCTTCTCACCAATACTATCAAAAGGTCTTGTCTCTCGTCCACTCGTCACCACAGCCAAAATGCTACTGCAAGCTTTCTTCCCGGTTTCTGAGAGCTGGTCAAATAAATACACAATTACAGTGTTCATCGGGCTCTTTCCTCTGACCAGCATGTGCGACACTAATCAGCACGCGTCAATCCTTCACATCCTGGCCACTCTGGATAGTCTAGCCATTCCCATGCGTCGGGCCACGACTCACGATCAGGAGAATGCGAGTTCAATCTCCCCACTCGCCTCTGATCTTATTCTGCATGCCAAACACAGTTGTGCAGGCTTCGAACTACTATGTTCATGGTTTCTCTTGCCACAGATTTTTGTAACATAGAAAATTAAAGGGGAATTTGTCTCCCTTAAATGGTACCAAGACGTTGTTTAGCGCATAGACTACTTGGTAAGACATGAATCCATTCCTCTTTTGCTTTGGAAAGCCTGGTTATCTAGACTAACTTCTTTACCAATGAAACTACAAGAACAATCAATATCATAGAAACCTGAATCACACTTATAACACTTAATAAAACTATCATTTACATTTAATTAACCAATATTAATTAGGACAAAAAGCGGATGGATAATTTTTTTTTCAAGAAAATCCATAAACGTATGAAACATTCTCAAAAGACTTCGCGTTACAAGGGAGACAACTTAAAATACATTACCTGAAAACATTTACATTGCCTTCTCTTAGATCCTAATTTTTTCCTATTAAAACATATTTTGTCATTAGTTATTTCCTATAAGTCCAACATAAACAAAGGGGAACCACTCTTGACTGATAAATTATTTATTGATCTACTAGAAAAAAAGAAGACGGGGTTAGGGTTAGGGTTTAGAGTTAGTTTAATGGGAAAATAAATAAATAATTTATCATTCAAGAGTGGTTCCCGTTTGTTTATGTTAGACTTATAGGAAATAACCTTGTCAGTTTACATCAGAGATCTGAAACTGTAAGACAAAAGAAAGAAAAGGGCCATTATATCCAGAGACCCAGTGAGGTAGGAAGGGGTTCCACAATGTCCATTAGTTGTAATACTAAATTGCAATATAGGTTGCTTGAGAAACTTCTTTATTTATCATAATGAATGCGTATAACACAATAAATGGTTATTTCCAATAACTCCAACATAAACTCTTGACTGATAAATTATTTATTTATTTTCCCATTAAACTAACCCTAAACCTAACCCTGTCTTCTTTTTTCCTAGTAGATCAATAAATAATTTATCAGTCAAAAGTGGTTCCCCTTTGTTTATGTTAGACTTATAGGAAATAACCCAATAAATTACTGGTGCTTATAAACTAGTACAAAAAGTTCAATGAGAGTAAAAATAAAATAGAAGAATTAATTTCTAATGAAATATCCATGTTTTAGGAAGATATTTGCTCACATAACTTTCGGAAACATTTTTTCATGCTCAGAGTTGCCAAGGCATGGAATAAGCTGCCTGCATCCGTTGTGGGCTGCTGAACCACTGCATCTTTCAAAGTCTCCATGCTTCCTGTATTCTGACAACACTATACCTGATACCCTTCTCCATGCACGCATGCATACATGTATATTATTACTATACACTGTTCATGTTCCTGACACTAATACATAATACAATATTGGTTAATAACTTAAAAGATGGGCTATTTGGCTAAAAATGACACTTTGTGCATTGTACCAAAAAAAATTTCTGAAAACAATTGCAGTAATTAAAACTTGTGAATCCAAAATTTCAGGGTTATGGGTTCAGATTCAGCTTGAAATCTTTTTAATTTGCTCTCAGAGACAGCCTGTTTTCAAAATAAAATAATGAAATTTTTTGTGTACAGTGCTCAGGTGCACCACAACTCATCAAAGTCTCATGTCAAGTACACAGAATAATGTAGTGTCAGGAACATGAACAGTTTACAGTAGTAATATGCATGTATGTGTGTGTGTGTGCATATGTATGTGGAGAGCGGCATCAGGTATAGAGTCGGCGGACCACAGGAAGCATGGAGGCTTTGAAAGACTCAGTGCTTCGGCAGCTTACAACAGATGCAGGCAGTTTATTCCATGTCTCTGCAATTCTGAGTGTGAAAAAAACGTGAGCAGTGCTGTTTTCTGACTTTGTAGGCATGCCCACGTGTGTTGGAAAGATGGAGATCAAAAAGGTGCTCAAGGTTGGGCTACAGCCTCTAGAAGTAAAATTGAAAAACAGTGATGCACTAACACTAGCACTTATTATTAAAGATATAAAAAAAGGTCTATCACTGACCATAGCTAAACTAATATTGCTTTTGGGTTCCTGACAAATGAATATTTCAATATGATTGATATTTTGATTTCATATGAAATATACAGAAAAAAGTAATTCTTAATTATGAGACAAACAGGGTTTTTCTTCTCCTTTTTTAATAATTAGACAAAGTTATTTTTTTAATAATATTTATCTATTTACCTTTTATTATTATGCTAGAAATAATCTTACCATACATGCTGCTTTTGCCAGGACAGTTTAAGGGGGTCTGTTCGGTGTCCTCTCCAGTTTGCTAATTTATCTTGGTTGACACTGAACTGCTCTGGAATGTCCTGATTTTCCATGACAAAGGTGCAAAACCCAAGAAAAAAAACCAAAAAAACATTAAAATCTGCATAGAGACCTGACTTGGTGTTGACAAAAACGTAATTTTTTATGAATTTCTTTTGTTTGTCTGCATCAAAATTGTAATGCATAAGTTAAATATGAATTTAAAAGTCGGTTATTTCCTATAAGTCTAACATAAACAAAGGGCCGATAAATTATTTATTTATTTTCCCATTAAACTAACCCTAATCCCGTCTTCTTTTTTCCGAGTAGATCAATCAATAAATAATTTATCAGTCAAGAGTGGTTCCCCTTTGTTTATGTTAGACTTATAGGAAATAACCTAAAAGTCTGTCTGGAATATTGAATTTAATTTCATTGCTTTTTTTTTTAAGTCTGTTTTAAACAATATTTAAAAAAAATCTTTTTTTATCAATAAATATATTATAATATTTAAAAAAAATGTGATTTGAGAAATACTAATATTAGGTTAAATTTTTAATTTTTCCAATTTTAAAAACTTTAACATATATTATGAAATCCCCAGTTACTATTGAAGTATTGGTACTCTTCGCAGAGAACCGTCCGGCCTTCCTGCTCAAAATCTGCTAGCCAGTGGCTGCTGAAAAAAAACACACAGCTACGAATGAAGTCCATAGCCGAAGCGATGTCACTTGAAAAAAAAAAACGGGTTTAGGGTTAGTTTATTGGGAAAATAAATAATTTGGGCTTTTGTTTTTTTCAGAATAAACAGAACCCACAAATTTTTGTAATAAAACTGTTAATTTTAACTAGTTGTTTGTTTTTTGTTTTTTTTTTGCAAGTGACACAGCTTCGGCTACAGACTTTCAATCGTAGCTGGTGTTTTTTTTTTCAGCAGCCACCGGCTAGTGATTTTGAGGCAGGAGGCCAGGACGGTTCTCCGCGAAGAGTACTGGCAGTATTATATGAATAACATTATTTACAAACATAAATTGTGCATCCTGGGTATGAGGTTAAACTGCATCTAAAAGGTGAAGTTCCAGTTCTGGAAGCTCTGGGGAGTGTGGAGTATCCTTTTCATTTACTCCAGGTTCACCCTGACCTGAAGTTGGTATACCTGTTTAGAGTCCCATCTATGAGTTAAATAGAAAAATGTGTTAAAAAAAAAAAATACCCATCAAGAATGAATAAAACAAAATGTCTTCAGCATATAATTGTCTGCATCAAAATTGTAATGCATAAGTTAAATATAAAATTTAAAAGGCGGTTATTTCCTTTAGTGTCTACATAAACAAAGGGGAACCACCTCTTGACTGATAAATTATTTATTTATTTTCCTAGGGTTACATGCTTTGGTAAAATTCAACCAACAAACATAATCTTAACTACTGTATATATAAAGATTAAAGTGCAGGGAGAGATAACCTGGGAACATAATAAAATTCCAATTATATATAACTTGTGGATAGGTCTCTTTTTTTTTTTTTTAACCAAAAATTCTGCAGAATCAGTGGTGCAACCTATTGATTTAACTTATCTTATCTTATTATAATGGAGATTGTGTGGTTTTTCTGTCTGTAACCGAAACTATATTACTATTCAAGTCACAATTCTCTTTGTTATTTACGTCACATTCTACAGGATTTTATTTTTATTTTTTTTATTTAACCTCAATTATTGATAAAATTGCTTTATATTATTAATACTGTTTGACAATATTACATATTAATAACATGCACTTGTTTTTTATATATACTACAAAATAGCAGTTTACAATGTGGAATGGGAAGGCTAATTTGCATATTGATATAAAAAATCTGATTTTAATAAATATGTGCTTAGTATTACTGATTTCTAATTGTTTGATTTTATCTTAATGAATATTAGCAAAATCTCTAAGATAAATCTTAAAAGAAATCCGTTAACAAGAAGAAATAACTGTAATCTTTATTCTTTACTTTCTATTTTAACTAAATAGTTGAATTGGAAAATTTAGCAATGAAAGACGGGAGTAAGTTTCAGTTGTTTCTAGTTTTTGATTATACACCCTCAGTTTCAAATCTTTTTATCTGCAATTCTTATTTAGTTTCATTAGCCTTTCTAAATTAATCTAAATATTTTATTACATTAAAGTTAAATACTTCCCCAGAGGGTGCATACATTTGCCTAGTAGATTTAAAACAGCTCTACTTTCATTTTTATTTAGTGGCAAGGATCAGTAATTGTAATTATTAAATTATTTTCTAGCATAGACAGTATGTTGATAGTATGATAATGAAATTTATTGTGTACAGTGCTCAGGTGCACCTTAACTCATCAAAGGCTCATATATAGTCATATAATAATGGGACCATATGACCTTTAGGCACCCCTTTTGTGTCTCATTTTATAAGGACATTTTTTTTTTTCATTTACACTGTCAAAAATCCGGTTGTTTGTTAACAGACGATTTTGAGATTATTTTTAAAATTATAAAACTAACCTCTAACAAACAACGGATTTGACGTGTCATGAAAAAAATGTCCGTATGAAACAAGATCGCAAAAGGGGTGCCTAAAGGTCATATGGTCTCGAATAATGTACTAATGTCAGGAACATGAATAGTGTACAGTATAATATATATGATATGTGTGCATGTGGTATGGATGGTGGATATCAAGGTATAGTTTTGTGGAATTAAAGTAAGCATGGAGGTTTGAAAGATGCAGTATTTCGGCAGCCTACAACAGATGTAGGCAGTTTATTCTATGCCTCAGCACTCTGAGCATAAGTTATATCACAACATAACATAACATTACATAATGTACTGTCTCATAACATACCATTACTAAAATTTATTTACCGGTATGATATTTGTAAACTTCCATTTCAGAGTTTTTAAACTGTTTAAACTACAGCGCTAGATATTCATGAGTAAGCAATTCAGTCCTGATGAAGTTAAATAACATGCTTAGATTAAATATTTCTTTCCAAAGTCTATAGGCTATACTGTTTTGTAATTATTGAGTACATATTTATTGATTTTTTTTTATTATTGATGATGTGTTACATTTTTTATCCAGGAATTATGTATTGATAGCACTGAACAAATGCAAACCCTATTTCTATATGTTGCATTATGAAATCACAATCTTTTGCAAAGTGTTCTACAGTCTCTAATATGTAGCAGAAGTCTTGAAACAAACGTGAATATTTTGATTCAGTGTATTTTATTGTGTACAGTTACTCAGGCGCGCACCTCACTCATCAAAAGTTCATGTATAGTGCATAGAATAATGTTCTACTGCCAGGAACATGATAGTGTACAGTATATATTATATAAAATTCATATAATTTTTTTACTTACATTCTTTTACTAACATAAGATTCTTTTTTTAATGTCATTTTAAAAAGATATTGGCAGCTATGAAACTTTGTTTTGTTAATATACTTTTGACATCAAATTAGTTTCTGTTTGGACAAATTATAATTTATCTTTTTCAAAATTGACTTTTAACTTAGAATTGGGCTGTGTAAAACAGCAGATTATGATGTGACCTGCCACAAATTAGGGGTGCACCTATCTGTGAGTATATACGGTAGACTAATTTATAGAAGACATGATTATAGGGAGTATTTAAGATTAAGATTTTATGTTTCATATAAAAAAATGCTATTGAACTTTTAAATTCATCAAAAGAAATTTATCAGATTTTTGTTGCATGTAGAATAAATATCTGTGTATGATATTGATAGAGACACCCATTCAATTTGGATTGTAATATTTTTATTTAACATTTTTAAAAAATTGTATTAATCGTTCTAGGATTTAAATATATAGTATGTTATATTCTGATTGATAAAACATCTTTATTTTCATGTTTCATTACATATTTTTTTTACAAATTGTCCTAATCTTTAAAGATATCATAATTTCTAAAAATGCTTTTTTTTCCAAATTATTTTTATGCTGAAATACATGTCTTAAAAAGGCTTTCTCTTTTTTTCTAAAATTAATCCGAGTCATACATCAAAATGGTATATTCAACAGTGAATTGCCAAAAGATTCATTGTTGAAAATAATTTGTGGCAAAGTGGACAGCCTCAAATATTCAAAATGTTTTTTTCTGAGTTCCAATTTCTGATAGTAGCTACAGAATACAAAAATACCAATTAAAATGGTTAAAGTTAAAGGAGTTAGGCTGTGAAAACATTCTTTTCATACAAGTACTGCTATAGTATATAAAATTGTAAACTGTCCGAGTTTTTGAATGGAAATTATGGTAGCCTAGCTAAGTTTCATTTGAAGATAAATTAATTCCTGTCCTAAACAGAAACTAATTGATTGTCAAAAGTTATTTTACCCACAACTGATTGCTTGCCAATATTTTTAGTAAATAATTAAAAAAAGAATCTTAGTCAGTTAAGAATGTGAAGTAAAAATTTCTATTGAAATCTTTAGCTATATTTTACAAATATTCATTAATAAAAGAATGTCTTAAAATAATCTCAATTCAGTTGAAGATGCATTTGGGTCGGGAATAAAACCTGTAGGAAAAAGAAATTAATCCACTATGTCAAGGGAGAGCACTAGTCCAAATGTTCGTAGGTGGCGCTCAGTTACACAGGCCGGTGTAATGGCGGCCGTTTAATGTTCAGACATGTACATTCTGTTGGTTTTTTCGCTCGGTTTACATTTTGATTTGTTTGAGTTTTAAAAAATATTGTGCATTCCTGAAACATCATTTGGCTGGAGACAACGAAGATCAACTGCTGCTCAGTTTTTTATGGATGAGGAGATGTCAGCGAGGAGCAAATGTCTACCTACGGAGGGGATTGAAATAAATTTCCATGGTTGTATATTTGCCTTGTATACAAGAGTGCGCGTAAAAAGTATCAATCTAAAAATTAATGGATCAGTATAAATGATAAAATATTTAATAATGTCTTTTAGTTTACTCTTCTGTCGAATAAGTCTAATATTTAATCTATTTCCCACAAACTCAAATAGTGGTGTGAAAAAAGTTGAAACATTGTTTTGTTAGATTTTTTTTTTTTTGTTTCCAACTCATTTAACATTTCAAAAAGTTTT
>CM042167.1:8558961-8657226 GCA_023376005.1 Doryteuthis pealeii
AATAAAATGAAATCATCCCTGGGACTAATGGTTTCTGGACCTGATTATGAAGAGGAAACTGGCCTATCACAAATACAACTGAGTTACCATTAATCACAATAAACTGAAAATTTTCATTTTATTGGAGTTATATATGTTGAACCATCAAACTGCAATGACTGAACTTTCTGCAGTAAATGGGTTAAAGAATATCACATAAAAAAGAATCTGAATTATTATAAACCCTGATTCACAAATTGAACTGAGTTGTCATTAATTACAATAAAACTGAATTTTTCACCATTCACAGTTAATGGGTTAAAATTAGTACATACTGACAATGAAATGGAAATAATAATTGAATATGCTGTTACTTTTAAGCTTGACTAATTTTGAATCCCTGATAACTATTTCTTTTATAATAATGCAAATATATTTAACAAATTAAATTGTGAATTTTCATCAAACATTTTCATTCTTTGTATATTAAGTAGGAAACAAGAGAAATGGAGAAAATTAAAAATTTTAATAATATTGATAAGAGTTACATATTCATGTTGCTACAACATTACACATTGGTACAAGACTAATGCACTCCTATATACTCAAACAACAACCACAATGTGGAACATGTCAAACACCTTTGACAGTTAAACACTTATTCATGGAATGCAGGTTTTTTGCTCACATCAGAAACCGTTATTTTAAAGCAAACAATATGAAAGATCTGTTTGAAATCATCAACATGGAGGATATTCTCTCTTTTTTGAGGGAAATAAAATTATACCATAGAATATAGACATGAAACTAATCAATACCATACAACATAATCCCCAATAATGCTAACACATTGTTAAAACCAATTACTAAAAAGTATAAATATAAATACACTATATGTATCACTTCCTAACCGTTAGGCAAGACATAACCCCAGACGGGTTGAATATACCGTTAAAATCAAACAAACAAACAACATTTATATAGTTAAAAAAAAACATTCTGGTATCTGAAATAGTATATCTCATTAGTTTTTTAAAAATTATTTTTGGTAATTTTTCAACTTGTTAATTTCCTATTTCAGTATTAATCTCATGACTGTTATGGGTAGCTTGACTACAATTGCTAAACAAAGACCAGAATATTTTGACAAGTGGTTCAAGCATTTGAATCATTGCATGGTAAGTACTTAATTATTTTTTTAATAGTTTACTCATGCTGTCAAATATGGTAATCTGAACATTAGTTACATAAATATGAGTAACTTCCCCTTGTTTGTTTCACTTTGAGGAAGCCGTATGTTTTGGTCGGCCATTTTCATTTCACTGTAAATCTACACTGAAAATACGAATTTGTTTGAATCAATACAACTGCATGTTTTAACACGAAAATATCATAACATCTATTCTTAATAACAATTAAGTTCATTTGAAATAATGCGCAAGCACAATTAAAAACACATTTTATGATATTTTCGTGTTAAAACCTGCAGTTGTATTCAAACAAATTCCTATTTTCAGTGTAGATTTACAGTGAAATGAAAATGGCCGACCAAAACATATGGTTTCTTCAAAGTGAAAGAAACAAGGGAAGGTTACTCTAATTTATGTAACTAATGTTCAGATTACCTCAAATATTATGGTAATATTTAACTAATGTTGCAATGTTTTTGATATGCAGAATTAAACAAAAAAAAAGAATAAATGGAAAAAAACTGAATCATCTTGTAATTATTGCTACAAACTTTTATGAACCTTTTCATGGCTTAGACACACATAGGAAGTAATTATATTTCTTGATCATCGTTGTCGAACTTCCTTTAAGTTGTTGTGAAAAATCCTAATTTTCTAAAGAAAATTCTTATAAATACCAAAAAATAGGAAATTCTTAGAATTTCCTTTTCCTTGATTTGATTGATCCTAATTTGTGAATAGTCCTTAGCTTAATGGCTTGTAAACAGTTGTTTGAGGAAAATAATCAGTTAAATACACAAGTATATTTTGTATTATTTAGATTTTTTGGGACACGTGAAGCAATGGATATAAGGGTTGAGTTAATACAGTTCTAAGTGGACAATCAGCTGTAGGTTGAAGGTTCACTCCTGACTATGGTTGAAAATAACATAGAATACAAACATAGCTCATGGTTAATGGAATGAGAACAATTTACCCCAGTGAATTAAATAAAGGATTTGGTTCGAAGGTTCCCAATTCGATTAGAAACACCTGAAGAAAACCAGAGGGCACGTCATCTGAAACGTTGTGAAGAAAACCAGAGGGCACGTCATCTGAAACGTTGTGTATAAAACACTAAAGATGAGGACAATAGTCCGAAAAATCTAAATGATACAAATTAATCCTCATCTTAAAAATTCAAACAAATAACACTCACTCACACACATATATAGTATCCAATTGCCGCTTTAATGTTTCCGTTGCAGTGGCATCAGTAAATAATCCAAAAGTGCTCAATATATTAAAAACATAGAGCAATAATTATAATAATTATTATTTTATATATATATATAGGAAAGTGATCCTTAAGGAAAGTCAATACAGCTTAGTATCTATGTCATTGCAGGAGTTGCCAGAATGAGATTGAGGACAGCATCCAACCACTCTCTTTCATACACACATGTACACAGAATTCTTATTTTTATAACAATTCATAAGGAAAAGAATGCGGTTATTCTAATTATTACTATTTTTAATAAGTATTAGTTGAAAAATTGACCAAGTAATTAATTTCACATCCAACAAAAATTTTTTATAATTTTTACACACTACCAATGTTTGTTATTGATTTTACATAATTATGATATGCACTGTTCATTGTTGCTGTAGCAATAACAATCCAAGTGAATTTCCATAAAAAATAACTAAAATTAAAATGAAGGAAAATATTAGCTGAAATGAGTAATTATTGACGAATAATAAATGAAATATGCAGCAATATTATTGGTTGTTCATATCACTTAATTTTTCCTTTGGTTTTCTTTTTAGTTGAAATTAATTTTTAAATCCAGTTTTCATTGACAATTATTTGTATTTATTATTTATTGTTTTATGTGATATTATAAATTGTTTCCATATAATATGTTGTCCTACTTTTTTTTTTTTTTTCAGTAAATTTACCGCCAACATTAGCCAAATCTCAAGTGAGCAGTGTACGAAAAAATTTGAAGATGCAGATGTTAGCTTTATTAAAGCATCCATGTTCTCCTGATTTCATGCCACAAATCACAACTCTTCTCACAGATTTAGGAGCTATGCAGTCAGAAGTAAATAACACTTTTTTTTTTTTCATTATTTTTTTATAAAAAGGCAGGAATGTAACCATGAATATATCTATTTCATCAGCAAGGTTTTTTTTTTTGGTTTGAGATGCTACAAAAAGACAACCTTGTCAGTAATATTTATGCAAATTCTCGAGTGTGCCAAGTTTTGCAATATTTGTATGTGTTAGTTTCTGGAATAAACTCCAGGAAGTTGAGGCAATCAAGCTGATACCACAGCTAGCAAATAGTCCAGACCTAGCTACCTCATTTATTTACCTCATACCCCACTTGTATGGGTTGGACACAAGGTCTCGTTTTTATGTAGGACCACCGAGACTCATGGGTGGCAGGTGGAAAAAAATTGCCCATCGGCATTCCCCTTCAAGGGGTGTGCCTCAGGCGCTGGGCAATAAACCCAGTCCTGCCCCTTTAAATTATGGGGGCAGGTATTGCCTGGGATCGACACTATTAACTTGTAAAGATCCAGGGCCGAAGCCACTGGACCCCCACCCCGTTGGGCGGGTCTACATACTAGCTACCTCATTATGGTCAATTAATGCTGAAAGCACCGGTTCCTGCTAGATCACTGAAGTTAAGCAGTGATGAGTCTATTTAATACTTAATTGGTTGAACACTTAAGCAATAGCAGGTACTGTAAGCAGTCTGAGTCGTTTGTTTATCAAAATGATTTGATTCAGCATTAAATGACTTGAAAAAGGTTCATATGCTGTAAAACAAAACAACCAACCAACCAGGCTCCCTTGAATTATCACTTATTCCAATCCATGGCTCACTTCCTGTGCTTGTGTTGCTTCAATAACTAAGGGGAGGTAGAAACTTCAGTGAAGGAGTTTCTTGCCACAAAGGACAAGAGGAGTATGTTATAAACCGTATTAGCATGCAAGCGTATGGTGATGAGGAAAAGAACAAAACACAGATTTTAAGTTTTAAAATTGTATTAAGAAAAACAACATGAGAACGGTGAAAGGATAGAAATGAGAATTACAGGATAAATTTGGTGATAGTTGTGGGTGGATATTAAGTTTGTAAAATGTCCAACTTGACTGTGGTAGTGGGGTGGTGATGTAGGCTGAATATTGTGTTTTAGTAGTAGAATTTTTTGTATCGTCGAGTGATATAGAAATGTTCGGTAGTTGACTTGACTGCCTTGTGTGGGTAAGTTGGGGGTGTGATCCGCCGCTTTTGATGTATCCTTCGCTTGCTAGCGTTCGTGATGGTGTCTGAACCTCTGACTGTCGGTGCCTTTCAAAGCTGTTCGTTTTATAGAGAGTGCTAGCCGAAGTTGGATCAAATGAAGTTGTTTGTTTTTTTCACCCGGGAATCGCTTTCATTGGATGATAATGCGAATTTTATTTACCAATTTTTTATTTTTATTTAATGTCAAGAATTGAATATCAAAGCGGAACTCCGATCGGAGCCCATGCGCAGATATGTGTTAAAAAGGTCATTCCGTTTTAGGTAACGATAGAGGACACTTCCGACTTTGTCCGTCCCGTTGGCGAGTGTATGTATATTTTAATAGTGAATCGGGAGATTTCTACATTTGCTATACAACAAGTGGTAGTACCTGTTAGGATCCCATCTATGGGTTAAATAGATCAAAACATTAGTTTAAAAAACAATTTGAATACCCAACAAGAATGAATAAAACAAAAACGTCTTCGGTATAAAACAACCCAAGGGTTGACATGCTGAAAATCCAACTAACCAATCAAAAGACAAGAAGTGTCAGAAAGTTGGCTTCACATATATTTACCAACCCCTCTGCACAAGCTGGATGTGACAGAAGGTCAATTTCTTAAGCAGAGTTCAACAGCTTAAATTCAGAGTTTCCCTTCTAGACCGATTGCCTAACCAAGGTTAAAGTGACCTGTCTGCCCTACTATTTACCCATAGCTGGAAGGAGAGTAGGATTCATACCTTTCCCAAGGGTATTAGCTCAAAGTGAAATATAAAAGTTTTTTAAATAAAATAACTGGTGCATTATATCTTTTATTCATTAATATATCAACACTGAAAATTTCATTAAGTTCGGTTAATTCCCTGATTTTTGGTATTTTGTTTTTTCTTTCGCCGGGGTGATATATGATGGTGGAATTTAGGTCTGTTAAGTTCGATTTAACCAAAAAATCCCCCCCCCTCCCAACTCTTCTAATATTTCCAGTATCTGGATTAAATCAAGGAATTTTTCATTTTTATCTTTTAATACATTGATGTTGACTACATTTTCATTTGTTTAATTAATATTATTTTTCAGGTGATGAAATGTATGCCCAAAGTGGAAGACATAAGAAAGAGGAAAGCTGAGGAACCTCCAAGTACCTCATCATCTTCTAAGAAAGCCAAAGTAGAGGTTAGTTTCTTTCATTTATACTAATTAATGTACATTTTGTATGTGTGTGTGTTTATCAATGTTACTTTCACATGAAAAGGAAAAAAGCCTATTGACAGAATTTTTGGCCCACCATGTCGATGGGGCTTAGAATACACTGACTATATCCCCCAGAAGAATTTAGTTTTATACCTAGGAAACACCAAAAAGGGGTGTTCTAGGTATGACACTAAATTGCATTTGATGATCAGGCCCCAGTTCTGGAGATCTGGGGGAGTCTGGAGTACTTTTTCATTGTTATTACTACTAGTTCCACTGACCTGGAGTGGTAGTACCTGTTAGGGTCCTTTATATGGGTCAAATAGATCTGTTTAAAAATTATTCATGTTAGATAGGAGTAATTGATATAAAGCTTTCTGCAAAAGATTCTTAACAAAACAATTACTCTATAATAAATAATAATAATAATAAAGGATTAAATTGATTTTACATCCAACACGAAATATTATACATCACCATGGCCACAAAACACAAATATGCTTTTTCATTCGCACATATCCCGCGCTAGGATACAGTCTTAACGTCACAACCAACATGCATTTTCAATGTCACGCGCATTACAACATACACACACGTACAAACAAAAATAAACGCATTCACGCTCACACGAGAATACAGTTATTTAAAAAATAACATCATTTTCAAAAAAAAAATTCATTTGGGAAGAAATGCCATAGCCGGACTGCTTCAGTTCAATTCTTTTGATAAAGAGGTATTACCTCGAAAATTCAAGAAAGAATAAAAAATACAGGTCAACTTACAACACCATTGTTACCGTATTATTATTTTTTTAATTTATTCCAAACTGCATTGTGATAGCCTTCTAAATCAACCTTCTAACCAATTACTCTATAAATTTAAATGTAAAATGAATGTGATTCACTAACCTCTTGGCATAAAATAACCCTTGATGGATTGACATGCTATTAAAATCAATGAATCAGTCATCATTTTTGGCATGAAGTCTCACAAAACCTTTCACTTGTAACATAATTGTTGTGGGGTTTTAAGGGGTCAAATAAGAACAAAACAACGGGTAACAAATATAGGAAAATGTATTAACAAAAGAGTAGACAATTACAGTACAGAGAAGTGGGAATTACGTCTGACAATAGAGTTATGAGTTGACTCGCATTGGCTTACTCTACAAGCCATAATTGTCCCTGTTACTTATAGTAACTGTCGGCGCATTCCATTAGTCTATAGGGTATATCACCTATAACAATGATGCAAAGTTGACATTAGAGATCATTTGTTGTCAACTTCTATAGAATTGAAGATATTAGTGTTTTGAAAAGTTATTTTACAATATGTAAAACAGTCTAATCTAATAATTTACATAATATTATTAGGAAAACAAACCAACCAAAAATTATATTTATATTCAGAATCTTTTCTGGTTTCTATTTAATAAAAGACAACTTTTCACAGAAAGTTTAATTCCAAATTTAAAAAAAAAATACTTTTTTTTTCATGTCATTATACTCTTTCCTTAATTTAAATAAGTGGGTACAAAATCGACTGTATTGTTTAAACAAATTTGCTAAACTTCTTAGCCCAAACCACCAAAAAAACATGGTTTGTGTTGTGTTAGAATATACAGTAGTACCTTGACTTTTGTTTTTTTTGGTCTGTGTTGAGAGCTAAAATTTGAGGTATGAGTTAGCTTCAGATACACTTAAGTTCAGTAAAGACATTTAAGTTTCCAAATTTATTACGTCAAAGAAAATTATTATTTATAAAAAACTAAAGCTTAAAATATAATTTATTATGTTCTATTTTATATTTTTATGCAATACAGTGCTATTTCTTATTTAAAAAAAACATTGGTGGTGGTGGGGAGGGGCTGGAATGGATTAATGGCATTTCAGTTTATTTCAATGGGCATAATTGATTTGATATATGATTAAATTGAGTTACGAGTGAAACAATTTATACTCATAAATCAAGGTACCACTGTATTAAAGTAAATAATAATAGTAATAGACTGTTATATTTTATCTAAGTTTTTCTTGGCAATCCTGGGTATTCCTGTTTATATATAAATAATTATATTTTCCTGACAGTACTGAATAACTGGTAGAGCAACATTTTTGTGATTTTTTTTTTTTTTTTTTTTTTTTTTCTTTAGTAGCTCAATGTAAGGCATTTTCCTATTGGCTAACCACTTGGTCCAAAGACTGTAATGTAGGATTGTTTAAAGGTTGTTTTGCAAAATATCATAATTAAAAGTGAATGCTTTATTTTCATGTTATTGTCTTATGACACACAATTGCTGATTGAATTTTTGTTTCTTTTTATATATGATTGACTTGTTTGAAAATACTCTCTATTTTGCAAATTTTCTGAAAATAATTTACCCAAGGATTAAAGATTGATCTGCCTGCAAAAGAGTAAAGAAATAAATTAATTCTATCACAAACTTTGTGTCAGTAAGTAAAGCTGATAAGTAATTTTTTTTTTATTTGTTTATTTTCTAGATTGATGTAGATGTTGAAGATGATGATATTGGCACAACACCTTGGAGCAACAAGGAGAAACAACCAAATCTTACACAAAAACAAACTGCTATTGATATCACTGCAGAAGATTTAGTGAACAGATTAAATGCTCATAATGTTGCAGATTTAGTTTTAATTAGCATGGTAAGTATTTTTTAAATTTAAAAAAAATATTTATTCATATATAAGATTATATCAAGTAAAAGTAAGGTTGGCGGAATGGCTTATTGTTCGTATCAACTAGACAGCCTATTCCCTTTTCACGTGCTAGACCAAGGAGATTTTTTTTTGTGTCTGAGATGGAGCGCCACACTTGTCATCAGCTCCCAACTTTACCACACTGATCCAACAAGATGATATCAAACTCTCATGATATTATTGCTATGTCAATTCAATCTCCATTCTCTATTTATAATATTGAGAATTTAGAAAGTGTTTTCTATATTTGACTATGCTAGTTCTAGTTTTCAACTAGCTATTTTCACTTCCCTTAGACCTGGTCTTTGTAAGCAGAAGGAATTTATGTATAATCTACCAACTAAGTAATGTTTCCAGATTACCTTTATCTGACGAGGCAAACCTACCTGACTCGAAACGGTTCCGGTGCATGGCTTGCAGGGAGAAATGTAGTGAAGAAGAAAGGAATGTGGTCGGGGCGGTGTGTCGTGGAGTCCGGTCGGAGTGAGAAATGTTGGAAGGGGGGCAGAGAAGACACTTTTATTGGTATTGAAAGGCACTATGGGTAATGGCCTATGGTGCATTGCAACTCCTGTTTTCACCATAAAAGTGGCCCATTTTGGGCAGAGAGGGTGTGGCGATTTTTGCGTGCTTTTGTGACACGGCGCTTTGTATGAAGAAGGAAGGAAAGAAAGAAAGAGGAAGGAAAGAAGACATAATAATCTCCCAACTAAGTAATGTTTCCAGCTTACCTTTATCTGAGCTAAGGTAATTAAAATAGGTTTTCATCCCCACTCACCCCTTTTTGTCTTCTACTTCTTGGTAGACTTTCAGCAGTTGGTTTTTCTTAGAAAATTTTCTCTGAAACATTGTAAGTGAAAAAATGATCTTTTTCAGAAGCTGAATCCGCTTTTAAATGCTATTCAAAAATGTTTGTATATAAAGTAGATTAAAGTGATGTACTGTTTTATTTGGTTCTTAAAGATAACTTTTGTATTATTATTATTTTTTTTTTTTTTTTTTTCTTTTTTTTAATGAAAAAAAAGAAGCTGAATCTTACACAACCATCATATGTTGATATTCTACTAGTTTTTATTTTTAGAAGTATGATTAATTGTACAATTTTATATTACTGCTCTGAAATTATTTGATTATTATATTTTTTTTTTTAACAATATTAGGTAATGTTGCCGGATTCACTACCTGCACATTTCCAAGCGACTTATACTCCTATTGCTGCAGCTGGAACACCAGGGCAAATTAAACATCTTGCACGACTTCTTGCCACCCAGCTAACTATGGCTGGCATGGGAAAAGGAATTAATGAAGTTCAACGTATGGTAAGTATTGTGGCTTTTAGGTTATTTTTCTTGCATCTGCACAACTTTTTTTTTTCACAGGAACAAAATCATCAATTGTTTGAAACTTTAAATTATATCTATATCATTAATTGGGAAGAGTTTGTCTATCCTGTATAGATGACCAAACAGTTTGATATAGATCTACTAAGTTTGCTATGCATATTTATTGTACCCATCCCCCCCCCCCCCCAGCTTTAGATTAAATTGTACCACTACTGTTAGTGTACTAGATTGGCTTTGGCATTAAATAACCCAAAAAGGTTGATTTCCCATTAAACTAAGAAACTAAATCTTATTGTACCCAGGGGAAGATTTTAATATAAAACAGTTTATTATTCTTCATGTGAAAAAAAAAACCTTAAAGTCCTATTCCACCCGGCCAGAAGTCTCATTTGTTTTCCTAATCCACTTCAAATGATAGCCTTTGTTTAAATGTAATATTAAACATATTTAGAAGTCTTTGATTTAAGGGAAAGAACAGGTAATTTTAGATGCAAAGGTCATTTTTAGCCATTTTTTATATATCCTTATAGGAATGCTCTGGACTTAGAAAATTTTCAACAGGATGTTATGAGTTAAGAGTGTATCTCTAATAATAAACAATACCCAGTGAGAAGCCATAATGCTGCAAGACATGACTGATAATACAGAATGTAAACTAGCAAATATAGGCACCCTCCGGGTGCAAGTATTTAAGTTTTAATGTAATAAAATATGGTATTAAATTAGAAAGGCTAATGAAACTAAATAAGAATACAGATAAAAAGATTTGAAACAGAGGGAGTATAATAAAAGATTTAAAACAGAGGGAGTATAATAAAAAATGGAACAACTGAAACTTACTCTTCCATCACTCTCGTCTTTCATTGTTATTTTTTCTAATTTAAGTATTTAGTTATAAGAGGAAGTAAAGAATAAAATGACAGTTATTTTATCTTGTTAATGGATTTCATTTCAGATTCATGGAAGAGATTTTTGCTTATATTCATTAAAATAAAACTAAACAGTTAGAAATCAATAATACTAAGCACATATTTATTAAATTCGATTTTTTAATATTAATATGCAAATTAGCCTTCCCGTTCACATTGTAAAGCGCTATTTTGTTGTATATATAAATATAATTGCATGTTGTCAGTATGTAGACATAGTTAACAGTATTAATAATGTAAGACAATTTTATTAATAATTGAGGTTAAATAAAAATAAACTCATGGAGAATGTGATGACAATTCTAAGAGAATTGTGACTTGAGTAGGAATATAGTTTCGGTTACAGACAGAAAAACACACAATCTCCATTATAATAAGATTTTGATACTAAAAAAAAAAAATAACACATTGTCTTACTAAAATAATTATTCACATTTAGTTTGACATTACTATTATAGGTAGTTGTTTAATCTGGAGATATAAAATAGTATAATATAGTATTAATGTTTAGTTAATTGGAGAAGCAAGGACGAGCTCATAGGTGACGTTCTCCTGTGGAGGCCAACACCTGGACATGCTAGTGTGGGCCACCCAGCAAGGACCTACATTGACCAACTATGCGAGGATGCTGGTTGCTGCACAGAAGACCTCCCAGGGGCAATGAATGATAGGGAAGGTTAGCAAGAGAGTGCCATGGATATCTGTGCTGCTTGCGTGACATGATGATGTTTAGTTAGAACTAAGAATCTTGATTTTAGGTTGGTTGTTTTATGGCATATCAACCCTTTATGGGCAATTGAAGAGAATTTGACCAGAAGATGGTTTTCTCTCAACAAATGGATATGCCACTTTGCTTGTACATTTCCCGTCCTTTCTCTTGTGGTTTATCAAATACTTTGAAAATATCTTTTTCCGCAAAAACTTTTTCTCCAGATGATGCCCTAAGGTTGAAACTCATTAAGAACAATCAAAAAATAAATAACAAAAGAAATATTCCTGTTTGTCTTATCACTTTTGTTCATCTTTCACACACACACACATATATATATATATATATATATATATATATAATATATATATATATATATAATATATGAAATTCTTTTTTTCACACAAAAGAAATAAACAAATGTGATTTTTATTTAATGGCTGCTTTCAGTAAACATTCAGCTTGATATCTAATCATATACATTTAAAAATTAGGGTAATTATGAACTTTAGTTGGCCAAATTCCTAGCATAAAATTGTGCGTGCGCATTATCTCCCTTGACAAATTTGCTTGTATAGTTTTTCTTATGAGATTTTCTTAAACAATTGAATGAATAAAAATACATTTCATTCTTATCGACACGTATGAACTTTAGTTGGCCAAATTCCTAGCATAAAATTGTGTGTGCGCATTATCTGAAATAAACTTAATTGTTATAAAGACACATTTTATGATATTTTTGTTGTGCACTGTCAAACAAAAATGTGTCTATAAGAATGAAATGTATTTTTATTCATTCAATTGTTTAAGAAAAACTATACAAGCAAAGTTGTTAAGGGAGATAATGCGCACACACAATTTTATGCTAGGAATTTAGCCAACTAAAGTTCATAATTACCAAAATTTGATTATTATAAATATTCATTTCATTATTAATTTTGAATTTTCTTTTTGGTATAATCTCCAGTTTTTAAAAATATATCTGCAATTAAACATTGAATCTTAAAAACTTTTTACTAAAGTTTATTTTTAAATAATCCATAAAATTCATGCAAAATTTTTAATTGTATTTTTACTAAGAATCATTTATAATTATTCAATTGTAATATAAACTTTTAAGGCTGGTGAAAATGAGGATGAACCAGTTCCTGCAACTGAAGAAGGTACAGCTTCCAGTAAACAACATATACAGACGTTAGTAGGTAAGTTTCACTGCAAAACTTTTTCTCTTTCTCTCTTAATCAACAAACATGTGAATATTAGAGTTAAACAAATTGATGAATAATGATAATGACCATCTTAAAATATCATTCAGTATCTCTTTGTAAATTTTCCCTTGGAAATAGGATTTTTGTTTTTCACAACATAAAATTAAAACCTGGTAGGAATTCATTAAAATGTGTGTGTTTGTGGTCTATTTTGATCTGTTGCACCCAGAATCAATTTATTTCAAAGGACACACTTTTACAATAGACCAACCAGCAAAAACATTATCTAGCCGTCTAGAGGATATCCAAATGTGATGGATGGTGTGAGAGTCAAGGGAATTTGTCACATCCTGAGGGTGACGATCTATTCAATAATTTTCAGTGCCAAATACTTATATTTCAAAACTGACTAAAATTAACTAATAAAATTAAATTGAAAAAAAAAAAGGGAAAAATACACAATTTTTTTTTTAATTGTGTATTTTTACCTTTTTTTATTACATGAAAATTGTTCAAATCACTGTAAACGAATATTTGGTAAGAGTGGTTGTTACTTTTCTCTTTCTTCACATAAGCATGATTTTACCAAATCAGCATGTAAGCACTGGTTAAGTCTCTCTTATCCTGAAGGCAGTTTACATACATATTTGGGGGGGGGGAGGGGAGGTACACTTGTGTAATGGTTATTGTTGTTTGAAATGAAATATGCATGCCAAGTTCAAATCCTTAACAAATCTGTTTGGGTTTCACTTTGGAAAAAGCATTAATCCATCTCTACTCTTCTCAGCAATTGGGAAAATAGTAGAGCTGACTGGATTCTCTAGTCTTGGTAAGTGTTGTGAGGTTTTAAGGGGTCAAATAAGAACAAAACGACGGGTAACAAATGTAGGAAAATGTATTAACAGAAAGTAGACAAATACAATACAGAGAAGTGGGAATTACGTCCGACAAATAGAATTGTGAGCTGACTCGCATTGGCTTACTCTCAAGCCACAATTGTCCCTGTTACTTATAGTAACCCATCTGCGCATTCCATTAGTTTTATAGGGTGTATCATCTATAACAGTAACTCAACCAGTCTAAGAGAAGGAAAACTCAAACCAGCTTAAAATTTACCTTGTGTCGCATCCTGCCCATGACAGGAAGGTTTGGGTAAAAACATGCATGCATATTTGCAAAAATGATTCCAGAAGTATAAATATCTGGAATATAATTTCTTTCAAGTGTTGATGTAGAAAATAAATAAACAAGTTAACTAAATTTATTTTTAATTACTTGTACAAAGAGTGCTTTTTACAGTCATGTTGAAAGCACTGGTTTCTGCAAGATTACAAAGTTAATCAGTGATGAACCTGTTCAATACTTAATTGGGTGACCACTTAAGCAACCTGGATCCTTTGTTTATTAATATGACTTGATTTGGTATTGAATGACCTGAAAAATGTTGATATGCTGTAAAACAACAAACAGTGTTTGTAGTGAAGAATTGCCTACATGGTTAAACAAGTTAGAATGGTTTGTGTTTGGTGTAAAATGTAAAAGTAAATTAAGATCTTTCTTACCTCAAAACACGCAGAATTTTTTTTTTTTTTTAGGAAGCCATGTGCATTGATTGGCTAGTTGAAGATAATTTTTTGAGAAGGAATCGTCATTTTCACACTTCATATATTAAGTTAGTCGAGCATGCATAAATATAAGAAATGTCATGTTTGAAAGTGTAATTTTTGTGGTTGGACAAGAATTTGTCCCCTGTGGGCTGGTGTTCTGGATTTTCAGTGTTGGACAATTTCGGAGAGACTCTCATTTATTTACAGTTTTTAATGACAGTGAATTTTACAGTAACAATTTTTTTCTTTCTAGGAGGAATGACTTCTACTGGTGCTACTTTAGAAGACTTGACCAAAAAACCAGAAAGTACGCTTTTGGGGCAACCTCTTATGGTTTGTGATTTTTCAGAATATTCGTTTATTATTGCATTCAAATACAAAGAAATAGACAAATTGTCGGCAAAGTGTTGATTTAACAATCTCTAGAATGATCTAATTCAGAGGTGGCATGCAAAAAATCATTTTATCAGCATACAGGATATTAGTTTTTTTAATTAAAAAAATTTTTTTTTAGTAATTTTCAAAAAGAAAATATTGTCTTTTAATAATTTTCCTTTTATACTCGTCTAGTATAATTAATGGGAAAAATTCACTTTTATGGCGGTATTTTCCCTTCTTATCTCCCTTACTTATTAAATTTACCTATCATAAAACCTAAATTAAAAAGTTGCCAAGAAAGTCTGTATTTTACTTAACCTTTTGTTAATAATAATTTGTTATAAATAAAACCTGTTATTCATCCCATTCAAAAAATTAGAAATTATTGTCTAAACAGATTTTTTCTTTAAGAATTCTTTCAAGCATTTTATTCTTTTTTTCTCCATCAAACAATTTATAAAATATACTTGACTTGATTATCTTTCCTTAACCCAAAATCTGACCAACCAAATGAACTTATTTTATGATTATGAATAATACCAATTGTCTTAGATATATATACTATATAGAAATGTAAAAAAGGAAAAACAAAGTATTCTGAGTTAGATTTAAAAAAAAAAAATTTTTTTTTTTTTAGAAATATCTAACTCATCCAATTATTCTGATGATGGTTTTATAAAAACCAAAATGTTATTAACATTTTCACCTTCATTTGGAATATCTTGTTTTTTCTTATTTACATTTCTATACATCATCGGATTAATTTCCATGTCCCCCCCACCATGTAAATTTGTTTAAAATCTGTTTCCAATTTTAATTTAAATTACCCGGTAAAATAACTGGTAAAATTTAGGTATAAATTTAGTCTGATTAAACATTCTACCTGTAGAGATTTCAGTTAATTTTAACCCTTATCCTACTGGCTTGTTCGGCACAATCGTTTTTGGACTAAAGCTTTGATTTTTTTTTTTTTCAAATCCATAATTGCAATTGATCATGCCCAGAACTTGTCATATCCTTTTGACTACAACAATTTGTTTTAACTGATTTTTAAACACTTTTGCATGGAGATAAGGAAAACAAACTCAATTTCAAAAGCCTCCAAAATTTATTAAAAAAAACTTAGTCTTCATGATTATATTAATTTTGTTAGTGCAAAATAAGATTATACTTTATTATGTGCTAAATGATCTATAATAATGTATAAGAAAATTAAAACATTTTTTTTTCCTTTTTGTCTTACAATAATTTTTTTACTTTTATTACCAGGGTCCCAGGAAAGGTATGAAACAATTTAAATTGGCAAGTGTGACAAAGAATATGGACAGGGATTTACTTGATCAAATGACAGTTAGTTCAGTCAAACGGATATTAAATGCAGAAAGTAAGTATTTATTTGACAATAAATTTGTCTTATAGTTTTCAGCAGTCTATTCTTTATTCTTTTCTTTTTTCAAAAAAGAATATTTTTACTCAATATTTTGACAACCTTGATGTTTTTATCTAAATATCTCTCTACATATAAATGTTAAAACAAATATAAATAAGAAATAGATAATAAAGCTGTCTTTTGTGCTACCAAATTTATACATAGGTTAAATATGATATTGTTAAATAAGCTTATCGTATGAAACTTAAGTTACATTCCTGAATAAAGCAATTTATACAGAAATTATAAATAAACAAATAGTGAATATAAATTTGTGCATAATTCACATATTTTTTGTATATAATTTGATAGATGAATAAAGAATATGGTACAAATAATAAAAAATAAGTAATCATCCCTTCTCTTATATTATATATAAAAGTTGTAGTTCCAGTTTGTTTGTTCATGAACTCCTTGGGTTTTGGAGATAAACCCCCATAACCATGTTATATATTGTGAAACTATATTACCCAGGATACTTGGATAAGTAGATTTCATTTTGGAAAAAAGGGTCCCTCATCTCAAATATTCAGACAAATAACATTTTTTGGCTAAACTTGCAAATCGGTTGGAAAATTAAAACCTATTACAGGGTGACCCAGAAAAAACAGAACCCAAATTATTTATTTTCCCATTAAACTAACCCTAAACCCCCTAGTTAAAATTAAGTTTTATTACAAAATTTGTGGGTTCTGTTTTTTCTAGGTCACCCTAATTTTCCGACTGATTTGCAAGTTAAGCCCATTTTTTATGTTGCCATTCTTGAAATTTATAACATTTTAGTGTTGTGATGAATTTTGTTGGCAACAATATTTTTTAATTTATGGAGTTCTGCTAGATTACTCATAAGAAAGTTATCTTTTAAAATATTTTTCATTAATTCCTATTTGCAACTTGTAAAATGGAAAAATAATCATTTTTGTAAAATTTTATTTGATGAAAAAATTGTTTAACTTTCAGAATTTTGTGACTAATTTAAAATTTTTTCTTTTTAATTTTTAGAAAGTGCTTTAATTGGCAATGCTTTGTGCAAGCGAACAAAAATTCTGGCATCGCTTGTGGCTCAG
Organism: Doryteuthis pealeii; assembly: GCA_023376005.1. Lineage (NCBI taxonomy): Eukaryota > Metazoa > Mollusca > Cephalopoda > Myopsida > Loliginidae > Doryteuthis > Doryteuthis pealeii. The sequence goes on from CM042167.1 coordinate 8,575,997, forward strand.
TTTGGTGGTGAACTGAAAAATTGTGAGTTTTTACATTTGTCTTCATTCTTCTTTTTATTATATGATCCAAGAAAAATGTTGGTCAGAACTTTAACTAGAATTTATGAATTATATATCAGTTAGGCATGTGGTATAATGGTCGTAGCAAATAGACTTCAAATCCTGGATGAGGCTGTTTGCATTTTACATAGTGCTAATATCCTTGGAAAAAGTATGCATCCAAGTATTCTTGCCTCAGCTATGGGTAGGAAAAATGGACTTTTGGTATGGCAACTGGCCTGGGAGTAGGAAAACTCTGAATTCAAACCCGTTAAACTCTGCTTAAGAAATTGATCTTATGTCACATCCTGCTTATGCGGAGTGGTTGGTAAATATATATCAGCTATGTGTGCTATATTTTACATGGATGCTTATGAAAAATAAATAAAATATCACTAAGAAGCAAACTTTTGAATGATCTTATAATTTGAAAATGTCTTAATTTTTGACGAGGTAAATCACAAATTTAGACATTTTTTTTAAAATTTTTTATTTTTTTAATCTATTCTGTATTTATAACAAGATTATTTACATATTAATGAAAGAGTATATCTATTAGTATATCTATTAAATACTAATTACAGTGTAATTCATATTTATTTACAACTAATTAAAATATAAATTCTATAAATACACCCTTGTGAAAATTAATTGAAACAATCACTTTAGTTTCCTGTCTTTCCCCATACAGTCAGTTTTAGACCCACTGGAATGACAGGGTGTAATCGATTTCTATTTTTCCCTCAGATAATGTCATTTGCATGGGTGTTTAGTAATATGAACCTATTTTCGGTGTGTATGATAAAATCTGTTTGGTTTGTGCAAATTAATTGAAACAGTCAGTTTTAGACCCACTGGAGTGACAGGGTGTAATTGATTTCTATTTTTTTGTTGCTCAGATGTGCAGTAATATGAATCTATTTCTGAGATGTATAATGATATTTTTTTGGCCTTGAAAAATATTGTATCATCCATGATGGTATCAGATTTTTATTACACTCAGACACTATTGTCCTGACTGATTAGTTGTCCTACAGCTATTGTCTATGATGGACATTACTTCAAGGAAGTGTACAAAAATTGTAACGCTGCATAAAAACACTGGCAAGCTTTACAGAGAAATCGCAGATATTATAATAAGTGGAATTATTCAATTTGTTTTAATTAATTTTCACAAGGGTTTAGAACATTGTGATTATCAACAGAACACTGAATATGAATTTAAAAGTTTGGACTCTAATAAAATGCTTAGAGAAAAATCTAAATGGGAACTACACAAGAATGTTGCATGCTATCTTGGAAACAGCACACCACAAAAAAAGCAGTTGTACAGCCACTTGCCTCCTATCATTCAGACCATCCAAGTAAGATGAACAAGACATGCTGCATATTGCAAGAGAAGCAAGGACAAAGTTTTAAGTGGTGTTCTCCTGTGGACACACCAGTGTAGGCCAACCAGCAAAAACCTACATCAATCAGCGGTTATTTCCTATAACTCCAACATAAACAAAGGGGAACCACTCTTGACTGATAAATTATTTATTTTCCCATTAAACTAACCCTAACTCTAACTTCTTTTTTCCTAGTAGATCAATAAATAATTTATCAGTCAACAGTGGTTCCCCTTTATTTATGTTGGAGTTATAGGAAATAACCCAATCAGCTCTGTGTGAAAGACATGCCAGTCGTAATGACTGATAGGGATGGGAAACGAGAGAGTCATGGGTATTCGTGCTGTTAATATGACCTGATGATGATCTCTTCTATTGTATTTGAAATGTCTGTCTTATTATATGACTTTAGAAATGTTTTTTTTTTTTCTTTCTTTTTTATAATTGTTGAAAAGTAATTACTTATTTCTTATTGGTTACTAATTATTACTTATTATTTACTAATTTCTTTTTCTTTCTTTTTAAAGTGTTACAAGAATATATCTTTGAGGACTTACGCAACCGAGCAGATATTGCCTTCTCGTGGCTTTATCAGGAATATGTGGTCTGCCATGGCTTTAATCGCTCTCACGTGGGGGAACACAAAATTGTTCTTGCTAGCTATGACGAATGTCTAACCAGATTACTTAATGGACTGTTGGAGCGATCTGACCATAGAGATGGGTGAGTTTTCTTTTTCTTCTTCAAAATTTTCTACTTATTAAACAGGTTTTTTTGTTATGTAGAATTTTAAGTTTCGAATTGCTCAAAGTTAGGATTTTGCAATTTTGATGCACAATACTAGAAATCAGTTACACCATGTTAGCAGATCTTAGAATATGCTGACTGTATCCCCTGCAGAAGGGTAAGACCTACCTTCTCAGCAAAAAACAAAAGGAGTTTCCTGTGTATGAGACTAAACTGCATCAAATGGTGACATCACAAAATACAAATTACCTATGAACATACTCTGAATGCAATTCCCTAACCTCTAGGCATAAAATAACCACAGACAAGTTGACATGCTATTAAAATCAATCAACCAACCTCTAACAAATGAAATATAATGATGAAAGTAAACTCGGTGGGGGGGGGGGCATAGTCAAGTCCGACGTATATGTTCTCCCAACTGACAAAGTTCTTAGTCTGCAACAATCTCTCACAAAATTATGACTCTCTTCTTAACAGCAAAACTCCTATTATCATCCTCTCTTTGTCTGGGAGGACAGGCTCTTAAATACACAGTTAATATGTACATCTGGGCTTCTTACTCTGGTCTGGTATTGCTCGTTTAGAACTTCAATATTCACCAGCAATTTGAGTACGCGTCAAAACTGTTTACATCCAGGTTACTGCCAACAGCATTTCAGCGATAAGGAGGTAGCGAGTTCAATTATCCGTGGTCACTCGCCACACTCTTCTCCCTCGCACAGGTCAAACCTATCACGCTTTGTTTGTGGGGGTTGGGAATCTGCTTGTCCACAGTTCTGCCTTTCAATTTCGCTACACAACCATGAGATTTATCAAATTTTTAAAATCTTCAGAAATATTTCAAAATTCTTGTACTATTCTTTACTAGCTATTCCTGGTCCTAGGTGGGTTATATAGTATTCAACTAAATTTAAATGTGTTCTTTTTAAATCTCATATTGTGAAAATGTTACAATGGAAATTTGTGCATGTTAACCTCCATTTACCAATAATGCAATGATTATACTTTTTAAAAGATGCAACATGAAAGTGGTCCTAATGAACAGAATGCTTGATATGGAAATTTATCAGAGTTATTTCCCATAGCCTATTTATTTTTTCTATTTTCTTATACTGCAGCTGGTAATTTGATCCCTAGTGACTAAATGAATTCAGGGATGAATATAAATACAACCACTGGATTCCTAAGAAAATTTTGTTTGATTTTAGTAGAGAACTTTGTTTTTAATTGCATCCCCAGATAGACATACAGACTGGCACACCACAAATATAGTATAAGAATCTGTGAATCATATTTGAAATGTTATGTAATAATAACTGTTTCTTAATATAAAAAAAGGAATTGATCAATAATTTTTGCTCTAATTCTAATGGATTTTTTTTTGTTACTATGTATGAAAGCCCTGTTATCTAATAATCAGATTATTTCCCTTTGAACATTTGCAGTTTGTCAGTATGATACTGTTTTGGATGATTATCTACTGGTAACAAATATTTGTAATTCTATAATGTTTGGCCATCCATACTATGAAATGGAGAAAAAAAATCACCTAGCACTTGTGGAGTGGCCTATTATTGGTATCAGCCAGACATCAAGGGAGTCTATCCCCTTTTCACTAGCACTAGACAAGGGAAATTGTTTTCACGTTTAAGGTGGAGTGCTACATCTACCATCAGTTCCCCACTTTACTGCACTGATCCAAGCTGTGCTACTCGAGCGTTGAGTTGGTGAGGGCCAGTATCAAATCAAGAACTTTGTGGTTCCTAGGTGGATGCTCTACTGACTGAGCTAAACTAAAAGCCCATAAAAATACCTACCAAAATGTTTTGGTAATGGCTTATTTTCATCCTTATAGCATTAATGTGGAGGTGCTTGTCATGTAATGGTTATCATTGTTGGAAGTGAACTTGGTTACCCAAATTCAAATCCTGAACAAGGCTGTTTGCATTTCAATATGATTTACCAACCCCTCAGCACGAGCAGATGTGACACAAGGAAGCTAACAGGTTTGAATTCAGAGTTTTTGCTTCTTCCTAGACTAGTTGACATACCGAGGGTTAAAGAGTCCAGTGGAGGGCGGATCCCTGTGGCCTAGTGGCTAACATGCTGGACTGTGACATTGTAGGGAGTTTGAACTCCAGTCACACTATTATGTTTACTTTTAGACTAATACTTGGGAAATGTATGAACACCTCACCACCCCAAGCTATAGGTTTAATAGTATCACTACTGTTCTTCTACAAGGATGGCTTGGCATTAAATAAACCATGAAAGTTGATATACCATTAAACAAAGAAACCAAACCAAATAGTCCAGTCTACCTTACTCTTTACTCATCAGCCCTGTTGGGTGGGGCTTTAGAATACACCGATTGCACCTCTGCAGTGGGGTAAGAACCCCCTAATGGGGTCACTTGTTGGCTGTCGGTGTTGACCCGTGATGCTTAAGGATGGAATCCTGGTGGATGAACAATCCATGACATGCAACGCTCCACTTAAACCCTTACTTAGGCTAGATGGGCCATTGGAGAGCCCCCCTCCGATCAATCAGCTGGTCATGTCAAGCCCTAGCACCTATATGATTGCCCCCTGAGGGTCTTCATGCCCTGGGAATGATGTTAAACTCTATCTGATGGTGAGGTTGCGGTTCTGGAAGTTTGAGGAATTGCTCACTGGTCCACTCTGATCCAGAGTGGTAGTACCTGTTAGGGTCCCATCTAAGGGTTAAATAGAAAAATGTGTTTATAAAAAAAAATTGAGTATCTATTAAAAATGAATTTATTTCAAAACTTTATCGGCATTAAATGACCCACTGAGGTTGATATGCCATAAAACAAAATACACCAAACCAACTTTACTCATAACTTAAGGGAGGATAGTTGGATTCATACATTTCCCAAGGGTATAAGTGCTATGTGAAATGCAAACAGCCTAGTTCAGGATTTGAACTCTGGTCGCCAAGTCCATTTCCTGTGATGTGTGTTTTTAACAGCACCTCCTTGTTTTTTAATTTTTCTTTCTCAAAATTAACTCTTAGAATCTGAGAATCCCCATTGCTATTGCCTATAAAATGTTATATTTTATGCCTAAATTTATTTTTCATTTTTATGGGGCAGTCCCTGTGATTTAATTGCTAAAGTACTGGACTATAAGATCGTAATAAGTAATTTTGGACTCCAGTCACACTATTACATTTACTTTTCAACTAATACTCTTGGGAGAGGTATGAACTCCTCGTCCTCTCAGCTATGGGTTAAATTGTATCTCTGCTCATCTACAAGGTTGGCTTTGGCATTAAATAACCCATGCCATTAAGCATGGCCTATAAAGTGTTATTATCTGTTATTTAAGAGACTGTAAATCTTTTAAATAACAGATTAGTACATTTTATATTTTCAGCCAGGAATCCAAGCTGAGGGAGTCTCAGGTTTTAAGGGTTAAGATCTGATCTAAATATTTATTTCTGTAAAAATAAAAAGTATTTATGAATTAGTTTTAAAAACCTTTTTTTAAAAAAGGTTTTGAATATCAAATTAACTAGCAATTAAAGAATGCGTTAATATTTTTTATTTCATTTTTTGTCTTCTAGATTATTTACCCGCTTGTTTTTGGAAGCCCCTGTCATCACTGATAACGCAGTTCAGATTCTTCGTAAATTCTGCCAAGATGAAGTAAGTTGTTTTATTTTATTCTTTTATTTGAACAGCTTAGAATGTAGACGTATATATAGTATACCCTTTAGTTAAAGCATATCTAGTTACTTGGTGGTTGTGAGTTCAATTCCTGGGCCTGCTAGTGCGTAAATCATCTATTCTAGTTCAGATGAAGAGACAAGCAATCAACATCACAAAGGCAAATTAACCAGGATGAGATTAACTGATAAAAGATATCCTCTAAGTATGTACAACAGAATGAGAAAAATCTACTTCTGTAGATTGAATAAAGTGTTCAATTTGAAATAATGGCAGATATTCAAAGAAGGCCAGTGGGTACAATGGGCAAAAATGTGACTATAACAACCAAGATGAAAACATTATTTTGAGTACATTGGGTATATGATGAAAATAATAACGATAATTCCTTGTCTCAGAAATTCAGATGAGAGTGAATTATAGTTTGTGGATATGTGAGTATTTAACCAGTCTGTTTGCCATGGCTAGGATGTGACACAAGGTTACAAGTATGAGGCATTCAGTGAGTATCAAATTCACTATTCAGTAGTAATGGATCTATAAGAGTAGTTTGTTCACCATTACACCACAATGGGATGCCCTACATTTGGGGATATGTATAAAATAATGATAATGAAATTTATTGTGTACAATGCTCAGGTGCACCACAACTCATCAAAGTCTCATGTCAAGTACACAGAATAATGTATTAGTGTCAGGAACATGAACAGTTTACAGTAGTAATATGCATGCATGTATGTGTGGAGTGGCATCAGGTATAGTGTTGGTGGACTACAGGAAGCATGGAGGCTTTGAAAGATTCAGTGCTTCGGCAGCCTACAACAGACACGGGCAGTTTATTCCATGTCTCCGCAATTCTGATATTGCTATGCGAGAATAATACTAACAAAATCAAGTTTACTGTTGGTTAATGCAAAAAAATGTTACAAGCATAAAAACTTCAAGAATCAGAATGAGGCAAAATAGAATTAAAGATTTTGAAATGGCAAAAAATTGTTAGGCATTTCAAGTGGTTGTTGTTGATATGAAATAACTACAAAGTACTACCCCAAGAATTTTAACCATGTTTTGGAACGGGAGGGGGAAGTCCCTTTAGAAAAAATTGTGATATTGTAAAAAGCACCTGGTACCTATTATTTAAGCATATCATTTATTATCTAGATGTAGATATATAGATAAATTATTTATATATTTATTTTATAAATTTGAATAATTTATAATAAATTATTTCAATTTCTCTGAATGTTTGAGATGAGGCTTGATTATTATTATTATCTGCGTTATTCGGACTATTGTCCTCATCTTCATTGTTATCTGTACAACGTTTTGGCCGATATGCCCTCCGGCCATCTTCAGGTATTTCTTCTTAATCGGGAGCTATCACGGAACTTTGAAGCTAAACCAATATTTAGTCTACGGGAGTATCCTGTTCTCATTCCGCTAACCATAGCTGGGGTAGAGGCGTTAAGCTGTGTTAATTATTATTCTATGTTACTGCTGCCCTTGATCAGGATTGAACCTGTAATCCAGAGATAAATGTCACTTAGAACTGTCTTAACCTAACTCCTTTATCCACTAGGCCATGTGTCCAATAAAGATGAAAATAGTCTGAATAACGCAGATAATAGAAATTATTTCAATTTTTGTTAAATGCATGTAATCATGTCATTTTTCTATTAACTTTTAACTTAACAAATCAACTCATTTTAGAATTTAATATGCATGAAGATAGATGGGACCCTAACAGTCATGGGAAAATAGTAGGATAGATGGGTCCTTTATCCTCGGTAAGGCAACCAGTCTAGGAGAAGTCTATGATTACATATACAAATTGGGAATAATTTTTGAAATAAGGCTTTATGAATAGTATTCAGATTTTATATTAATCTTAACTTCCTGTAAAGAATTTCTAAAATAATAAGGATTTTCTGTTCAAAACTTTATAATGAGATTATTATTACAATGAATACTTTAAAGTGATCTGAATACTTGAATAGTATTCATATAAGTTGGACTTTAATTCAATACTTAAAGAAAAAGCTAGTTGTGAACTACACAATGATGCTGCATACTGTCTTGAACAAATCCAAGCAGATAGCCACTTATCTCCTATCACACAAACCATCCAAGTAAGATGAACAAAACATTCTGGAGAAGTAAGGACAAACTCATAAGTGACATTTTCTTATGGACACACCAATGTTGGCCTACCAGCAAAAACTAGGTATTAAACAGCTATGTGTAGATGCTGGATGCTGTGCTCAGGGCTTGCCAATAGGGACGGGTGGTGAGGAGAGTCATGGAAATCCATGATGATGAGGATAATATAATATAATTCTGCCATCTTGTCCACAAGATAATTGCACTGAGAGTGAAGTTCTGTGTTGTACAGGAGGGAAAGAGTTAATACACTGTATATCCTCTTTGGGTATGAACACAGGCTTAAGCTCTCACATACATATAATTATATAGATAGTGAGTGAATTGTAAGATGGTGAAAATCTGTGTCCTCCTCCTGGATGTTGTAATTTTATTTTCTATTAGTATATTTAAACAGAAATTATATATTACCAAATTAGGTAACATCATGGCTTGGCTTTGTGAACAAAGATTAATGGGGTGGTCCACATTGACTGCAGACATGTGTGGAGCATGTAGGCACAGTTGCAGTGGCTGTAGCTGAAGGTCTGGTCAGGGTTTGATGGTTATTGTGTTGTGATCCTGCAGGCATGTTTGGGGCAGGTAGGCACGGTTGCAAAGGAGACCACTTGGTTAGTGGTGAGATGCCAGGCATTACAGTTCTCAGCTAGGATGGCATTGGTTGATGTGACAGGCACCAAAAGATTTTTTCAATATCACATATAACATCTAAATATTCTTATTGTTTAAATGGTAAATGAAACCATATTTGCTTGTAGACATTAGTCACTAATGAAGGAGAAAGTATTCTGTTGATATAATTTTTATTTTGCATTTGAAATACTAAGAATATCTTCAATCTGTTTTTTAGAATCGCGTTCATGTTGGCATGGGAACCTTGCAAGAGATGATCTTGGCCAGACCACACCACCGTCCCAAATATTTGCTTCTGTTGCTGGAGTTTGCTTCACATGACAAATTAGAGGTATGTATCTATTCTTTTTTAAAAAATATTTTTAATCACTTTTTGTTTTAGATTGTTTTCAAGTTATCAAAATGTTACTACCTCTATTCCATAATAGTTGTTACATTTAGTATAGGGAACATTATTTATTGACATTTAGTGTATGAAATATACGCAAGTGTGTAAAAAGAAAAAAAAAATTTAGTACTAGTTTTGCGGCTTTATATATCATGTGCCTGAAGCAGTTCAAGCTGTGGTTGGTAGTATTGTGGCGATTGGTACGTTGACATGTTAGGTATTAGCCTGTATGTAATTTGAAAGCTGTACAGATGAATATGCAACTTTTCCAAGAGTATGACAATAATCCTTTTATAATACATCATTCTGAATGCAAAATGATATGCCTTTGTGATTTATCTTTAATATGAAGGTGTGTCAAAAGTTTTGGAATTTTCTGATTATCGTCAAGCTGTGCACTCCAAAGTTTTCAGCTTTTTAAAAATCTTAAATTTTTAATTTTTTTTTAAGGATGCTCCCTTTAAATTAGCAGCAGAAACCAGCCTTGTACGCTCTTTTGATCTGCTTTTTTAGGTGGAAATAAACTTGTTTTAAATCTGAATTCTTAAAAGAAATTTTACAATTATTTTGGGCATTTTTCAATAAAAGAATTTGAAAACTTTTATTGAGAAATATTTATTGAAAAATGACCAAAATATCTTGAAAGTTTTCAATTTTTTTTAATTGAAAAATACCCAAAATAATTGTAAAAGAAGATTTTTAAAGAATTCAGATGAAAGTTTATTTTCCTGAAAAAGTAGATAAAGTTAAAAAAACAAACAAAAAAAAATGAAAAATTTGGGAGTGCATAGCTTGATGATAACCATATTTGCATATATTTTAGTTTCTGGAATAAACTTATAAGCCATCAAATACAGTATTTTATTAAAATATTTTGTTTTAAAATTTGTCTTTGATTGTCAAAATAGCAGAAATTGTTTTTTATTTACTATGTAATTATACAAATTCTATTGTTTATTTTTTTTTTAACAGTTTCCCTTACCTAGTTAATTGAATGTCTTTCAAAACAATTTTAACACAAAACATAAGATTATTAATATCAAGGAAAGTTGTTTCAACTTGTTTATTTTTATGCTTTTTTCATTAAATATTTTTTCTTTTTTGTGTAGGTACAAAATCATGCTTTCAGAGTCATAAAAAAATTATATGAAAGAGATGATCTTCGGAAATCTATTGAGGTAAGTTAAAAAGGTTATAAGAATTAAAAAATATTTAATTGGTTAGTTTTCTTGAAAAAATATTGAAATTATGTATATGATTTTTGTTTGAAAAAGAAGTAAACATTTTAATATTAATAAAAAAAAATAGCTTATAATCATGCCTTAGTCCCATTCAAGGTACTCCCACATCTCACTGAATCTCTTTCACATTTTTTTTTCTAAGATTTAAAGTCCTCTTTTGGGATCTTCATCAGCTATCAAATTGTATTTTTCTTAAATCTTAATAGTCTGAAATCACAATTTCAGTAGTGTTTTTTTAAAAAAAAAACTTTGGGATAAACTCAGCTTCTTCTATTTACTCATCAAAGCTGATAAAGCGAAGTGAAAAGACTTTCTCAAATGCAAACATTAGTGTGTAAAAACAATAATAACAAATATGTCACTGATAGATCAGAGTTAAAGTAATAATTTGTCTCTGCTATGTGCTGTTCCTCACTATTGTGGAAATAATGACTAGTGAGTTGTGATGATAAAACATACTAATTAAAATTAATAGTAAGAATGATTAACAATGCTTCATCTGACAAAAAAATATGCTAATGTTGTTCAAACTACTAAGGATGAGTTATAAGTTTTGCAATATTTTGATATGTGTTAATTTGTGGTGCATATATCATATGACTAAAGCTGTATAATGGTACCCACTGTGGTTGGTAGTATTGTAGTAGTTAATGTGCATTGTTTCATTCTGGGTATGATTTGAAAACTGCACAGATGAATGTATCTAATTCTGGAACTTATGCTTTACTAATTTAAACTGGGCCATAAAATATCACAGAAGCAACCAAATACATTCATTGTGAGAAAGTTGAAAGTGCAGTTGATCACAGTACAATAACCAGATGGTTCAAGAAATTTTGCTTAGGTTGCAAGAATCTTGCCAGGCCTGAAATTATGGATTCTGAGTCAGTGCTTCAAGCTAAACAGGCAAATCTGATGAGCAGCACTCAAGCTAAGCATCTGGAGCTGCTGAATTGAGCTTCACAATACCAAAATATTGCAAAAACTTTAGACTCACTCAAGTATTTCTTGGCATGATTTATTTATCTTTTTTTTTTATGAAATATTGCTGTTATTTGTTACTAGTTTGTTGACTTCTGTAATGTGATTGACTGCTTCCAAAAATCTATTTTAATTTTTTTATTATTCTTTTTAAGGGTCATGCTCTTACTTATTTACGGTATCTCCTTGCTCCAAAACCTCCAGTTGAACTGTTCTCTGGTACAAAATTAAAAACGGGTAAGTTTAATTTGTTTTCTTACTTTTTGCCTCTTCTCTCTTCTGGATTTGTATAATTTTTGATCTGCCCTTTTGGTAGGGATTACAATACACTCCATCCCCTGCCACTCCAAAAAAGGGAGTGTCCTGGGTATGATACTAAACTGTATCCAGTGATGAGGCTCCAGTCCTGAGCTCTGGGTAGTGTTGAGTTGCACTTTTGTTGCCATTACTCCCAGGTTCATTCTGACCTGGACTGGTAGTACGTGTTATGGGTCAAATAGATTTGTTTTAAAATTATTACTATTGAATAAGGATACTTGAAACCATATAACTATTTGCAATATTAATTATTTAATCAAGTTTCTTGAATCTATAATTGTTTACAAAAGATTATCATCATTAATTTTTTGAAATACTTTAAACCATATAATTATATGCAATTTATTAGTGTTAGATAGAAATACTTGACACCATAGAACTATATGTAAACAAACGATTATTAAATAAGAATAGTTACTTTATTATAGTTGTTTACAAATTATTATCATTATTTATTTGAAACAAATATAATTACTTGATGAAAGACTAAATAACTTGACCCTAGGTTGATATAGTGTTAAATCAACCAAACTATTATTCTCACTGTAAACCACTATTGGGTTGCTTGGTGGTAGGAGGGATATTTAGCTAAGTCTGTACTTACCAAGTATCAGTACATTTTTGATATACTAACACTGAATAAAGGAAGGAAAGACAAGCTCATCTACACATACAGAAATAATATATATATATATATATATATATATATATATATATAAGTTAAAAGAAAGGAAATGAATCCGACAGTATGAGTATGAAAAGGTGGAATGAAAACATCACACAATGCTGTTAAAGAGAAAACAATTTATAATATAATCATAGCTGATACTAATCAATATTTCGATTTTACAAATATCATCATCAGAGCTCATTCACTCCGTGGTGTTTGGGTCGGAGAAAGATGTCAAATCAGTTCACAAAAACAACAAACCTTAATTCTGCAAAAACGAACGAAAGTTGTTACATTATTCGCCAATGTGGGCATTCGCGCCATATTTTTATCGGTCATGCCGATATGTATATCTTTTTTGTCGGTGAACTCTCCATTGTAGCGGATTTTGAGATGTTGGCAACAAGACAAATTAACTTACTTGAAAGGGGATGGGTATTAAAAAATGTGATGGCTGGAATTCAAAAGATTTTTAGAAAAGGAATTTTTATGATTAATTATTTTTTTATGTTCTGTATTTCATAAATGATTAATTATTTATTATATTTTGTTTTTTATATATAAAGTAAAAACGTTATGGATGGAATTTGTTATTATTTTAGATAATATATATATATATATATATACACACACAATAACTTGAAAAGAATACACAAATGTGTCTCAGTAGATAAGATATGCACATTTGCATATATTGTTCTATGAACAAGCAGGATGTGAAAAGATTACAAAAACAGAACAGTCTTGAGATAGATGGCAGTCAAAATGATGATAGCTTTATTGTACAATCTGGCTGGGTAGAAGATAACATCTCTACTGGTCAAAGAACAGAAGAAGAAAGGATTTTTCAGATTGTCATGACTATGAGCCCTCTAATAGATGTGCCCTTTCTTCAAGGGAGACAATGATTTATCTCCCTACACCACTTTTCAAGTTTTATTAGCTTATTGTAATCAATAAAGACAATTACATAGTTGCTTTCTTTGACAAGCTACATCAAACTCACCTTGTTACTTATATATATAAACAATATTGGTTGGAAAATTAAAACGGAAAGTTTTTTGGTGGTCCCCCATGACAGTTTATCTACAGTCTATGAATTAACTTTTTGAGAATTGGGTTACGGTTTGGGGATTAAGGTTGTTTTTAATTACATATTGCTTTAAAAAAAACAAAAACAACAAAAAACCCACATTACTATACATTTAATGTTGAAAAATATTTTTTTAAACTAAGTTTAATTGAAATTATACATTGCAATACTAACACAAACAACTGAGACTAATGTGTCTACTGTTGAGTTCAATAATTAATTTTAATGGTTAATTAAATGTACAGTAATTTTTTGTTCATAAAGCAATACGTAATTAAAAACAACCTTAATCCCCAAAGCCATAAACCGTAACCCAATTCGCAAAAAGTTCATTCATAGACTGTCATGGGGGACCACCAAAAAACTTTCCGTTTTAATTTTCCGACCAATTTGCAAGTTTAGCCTAAACAAGCTGAAGTACTTTACACTGAATAAGAGCTTAAGACTTAGGTTGAAGCTAGTTAAATTTGTACACAGTGGTTATGAAAAAATAAATCCACAGAACAGAAAAGATATTTACTAGCTAAGGGGGTTAATATTTGAATAATAAACATTGCATCAGTTAGTTGATTTTTTTTTGATTATATATATAAACAATCTGAAACATGTGTTGTGCCCAATAAAATAAATTTAAACTAATTTGTGCGGACCTTCTTTATTATAAAATATTTACTTTTTTGTCATTGAATCTACAACAATATTTTATATATATATATATATATATATATATATATATATATATAGTCGGGCTGGCCTAAAGTCGGAATCAGTCAGACATTGAGGGAATCTATCTCCTTTTTACTAGAGCTATACCAAGGAGATTGAAAAGCCTCTCTCTCTTAACTAGATAGAACTAACATATTATAGAGGTGGAAAAGTGACAGGCAGAAAGTTAAGTAAGAGACTGGTCAGTTTTTGACTTAATTACGACTAATTAAAACCAAATAAAATAGAATTTTTTTTCCAAATATAACTCAATCTTAAAAGTAAGGAATAATTTGAGATATGTTTTGTATCATTAAACTAAATAGGAAAAAAAACCTTAGGGAACCAAAAGTTGATTTGCTCAGCTTTAGTATAATAGTATATATATATATATATATATATATATATATATATATATACACACACACAGTAAACTTATAAAAATGGCACATCATAGTAAGATTTTTATTAGAATAATATACTTAGAATGCTCTAGAGGGCAATTTTCAGTTGAATTTATAACCAAATATTGTAGGGTCTGCATTACACTGAACATGATTTTTTAATAATCCAAATTAAAAGAAATCCTAATATGATGATGATTACTATGAAATGCTAATTAGACTTCTTCCTAAATAAAAGCATCAGTATCATTATGGACTGCTGTTACAATGAGAACCAAACTGGTTCATGAGTTCTCTAGTTTTGATTTTTTCTTAAAAATAATATTTGATCAAATCATTACAGTTATTTTTTTATTTATTTTTCAAATCAATAGAACCTCCAGAAGTGTGGGTGGAAGATTGTATCAAACTATGTCTTTATCTTTATCTTGGACTGTTACCCAGCAACCACAAATTGATCCATGAGTAAGTATTGATTCATTTCTTATACTCCTACGTTTTGCTTTTCTCTCTCTTTTTATTACTCTTTTTCTATTCATCATTTTTATTTGCTATTTTTAAAATATTCAACTCGCATGTCGGTTATCAAAGTTTCTTTATTATAATGCTATAAGTTTTTTTTCAGCATAGATCTTATTAAGCAAGGATATATCCCAAGTTATAGTAGAAACTTTTATATAAAAACAATCTTTAAACTTACAAAATCATTGCTATCTTGGATATTTGAAATTGTGATATGTAACTATTTATGCTTTATTTTAATAAATAAATTAAGTTTATTAAACTATAATTCTGATGCATATACTTGCCTCTAGCCTTTTTTATTTTACCAAAAAACTTCTGACATGGATGGGAGGTGATGCAAGGTCAATTTTTAAGCAGAGTAATAAAAATAATGAAATTTATTGTGTATAGTGCTCAGGTGCATTACATCTCATCAAAATCTCATGTCTAGTACATAGAATAATGTACTAGTGTCAGGAACATGAATAGCGTACAGTAATAATATACATATATGGGTGTGGAGGGGGGTATCAGGTATAGTGTTGGCAGATTATAGGAAGCATGGAGGCTTTGAAAGATGCAGTGTTTTGGCAGCCTAAAACGGATGCAAGCAGCTTATTCCATGCCTTGGTAACTCTGAGCATGAAAAAATGTTTCCGAAAATCATGTGAGCTATGCTGTTTTCTGACTGGTTTGAATTCAGAGTTTTCCTTCTCCTAGACTGGTTGCCATACCAAGGCTAAAAAACAATCTCCCCTTTTATTTATCAATAATGGGAAGGAGAAAGAGATGGATAAAACTATGTACGGAAAAAATACATTGTTTTGATCTGAAACATTGGCATTAAAAAAAAATGAACTTCCTGTCTGTCTGGTCATTTGTATCTTAAAGATTTCATGTCATAGATTAGTGTTGCTATGATAAAGTATAATCTGTTGCAATCCTTAACCATTATTCATATAAAAAACCACAGTGTGTGTTGGTTGCAGTTGATTTATATTGCCTTAAAACAGGATGCAACACAAGGTCAATTTTTAAGCAAAGTTTAACAGGTTTGAATTCAGAATTTTGTTTGTTGCTATGATTTTACTTATTTATTTTCAGGTTGGCTACAGTTTATACTGCAACATCAGCTGATATCAAAAGAACTATTTTACGTGTATTGGAAAGCCCGGTTAGTGTTTTATTTATTTATCTGAATTATAAATGCATTACTTAAGTTGATGGCAGGTTATGTAAAGTTTCTAAGAGTTGTAAAAGTTTGTGTGAGACTTACATATTTGAGAAGTATTGCTGGTTGTATGGAATGATTACACATACCTGTATGGGAGTAAATAGGGAAATAAATCCAACAGTATGTAGAAAATAGAAAAACATAAAGTATTCTGAAAAGATGAATTTATTCATGATGGAGAAGTTGATCTTGTAACATTTTGGTTTTAGCAAACCTTCATCAGGACTTGAGATGGAAAGAATGTTGTTTGAGTGGGGGTTGGATCATCTTTTTGGAATTAAATGACCTGAAAGAGGGTTGGTATGCTGTAAAACAAAACCACCAGCCTCTTGTACCTATGACAACAGTTCTCAAGATTGACCTTTTTCAATATTTTGATCACATAGTCGGGTCCTCTTGTTACTGATTGGGGGAGAGGTGACTACTACATTACACAAACATGGAAGAAGCACTAAGAGCAGTGTATTGCTGTACAAGGTGATTACTTTGAAGAGGATTGTAGCCAAATTTAGAAAGTACAAATAAAGTTTTTTATGGAAGAATTCACAAAATTTGACTATATGTTTCTTTTAATGAAATTATGGGATGTCTGTGCTGTGGAGTTTGAATGTATTTTGTGCCTGATTGTTTTTAATGAGTCATGTGGTTTATGTTGTGAATAATTGATATCACAAAATAGTTTGTCTGAAATTTTTAGATGAGGATAATTTATATCATTTAGATTTTTCAGACTGTTGTCCTCATCTTTATTGTTATATACACAATATTTTGGTTGATGTGCCCTAATGGTTAATGAAATGAAAACCGTCTACTCTGGTGAATTGAATAAAGATTTTGGTTTGAAGTTCTGTGAAGGCTTCTGAGTTCGACAAGAAACACCTGAAGAAGATCGGAGGGCACATTGGCCGAAATATTGTGTATATAACAATAAAGATGAGGACAACAGTTTGAAAAATCTAAATAATACAAAGAAAGTTTCTTTTCATTTAACTGTATAATTTAAAAATCTTATTCTTTAATACAGGTCCGTGGTATGGGAATGGAGTCCCCTGAACTTTTATTGCTGGTTGAAAATTGTCCCAAGGGGGCAGAAACACTTGTTACCAGAGTCATTCATATTCTCACAGATAAAAGTAAGTTCACATTGATTATTTTGTTTCTTGATTTATAATTGATGATGTAGATTTAATAAAGACCATTGTTTTCCAACTGGAGTCTGTTCAATTGAACACAGTAATTCCTTTCTCCGTCAGCACAGTCTCTACCAACTGAGCACGTTACTCTCACTTCCTGAATACCAAAACACAGCAGTCATCAAATTTCACTTCTGGTCTAAACACTTGCTTTTTTTGCTGATGGACAGTATCAGCCACTGTCCGTTTTTATCATCGCTCGGCTACCCTTTATGCAAATTCCGACTCGTCTCTGGTGTATGACATAAGCAATTCTTTGCCCATTACAGTCTTTTTTGTTGATGATTATTTGCAATTATTCTTTTTAATCAGCTTTTAGAATTAAGTGCCAAAAGTAAATGGTCACATTTCAAATTATTGGTTTTCAATAATTATAACAATATGTGCCTAAGTCTTATCAAAGAGATCAGATTTCCTTATGATCAATAATCTCTCCAAGCTGTGTCAGTGCTACTGTATGGCTGTACCACTTGGATTGAGAAAAAGCTAGATGGGAACTACACAAGAATACTGCATACTGTCCTGAAAAAATCTTGGAAGCAGCCCAAGTAGCTGTATGGCCATTTGCCTTTTATCACACAAACCATCCAAGTAAAACAAACAAGGTGTGCTAGAGAAGCAAGGATGAACTCATAAGTGACGTTCTCTTATCGAGACACCAGTGTAGGCTGACTAGCAAAAATAGACATCAATCAGCTCTTTACGGATTCTGGATGCCGTGTCAAGAGAGTCATGGGTATCTGTTTCTTTTCATTTCAATAATGATAAACCAGAAATTCATATTTTCATTACTGTTTCAATATTTTCAGTCATGTCTGCCAGTTGGGCTTAGAATACGTATATAAGTGGAAGTAAGACACCACCAAAAAGGGATGTCCTGGGTATGACATTAAAGTGCATCTGATTGGGAAGTTCCCAATCTATGGTGTACCCCTTCATTGCCATTACTTCCAGGTCCATTCTGGCTCAGAGATTTAGAACATGTTAGGGTCCCATCTATTTTTAAAAAATGATTCATATTCAATAGGATTGTATGCAAGAAAAAAAAAACAAAAAAACACCTCTTAAGAAACAATTACACAAAAAAATGTAAATATAGATGTGCACAATTCCCTAACCTTTGGGCATAAAATAAATCTAGATCTGTTGACATCCTGTTTAATATCAATCAATCTGCTATAAAATAGCTTTGTCCATTATCCACATGGTTATGTCTTTGGTTGCATTATCTCTTAGGAGATGAAGAAATGAGGTCCTAGCCCCCCTCACTCTCATCTGTTACAACTGTAATAGTTGCCAGGAAGATATATTCTGAATATATTTTTTTGTCTTCTACCCCTGACATCTGTGAAAAAGTGACAACGTATGCTAATGGACAAATTGTATGATGGCCAAGTATTACTGTTTTTTTTTTAACAGGGTTGCTAGTAAAATATATATTCTTTTTGTCAGTAGGCCCCCCATGGACGTAATTCTATTAATATTTATTACATTGACTTGTAAATTTTAACATTCAACATTTTATACTTTATTGAAATTCATTGTATGGAGCTTACTAAATGAACATTTCCACTAAATAAGTAAATTGCCTTGTCAGTGGGGTATAGAATATTCCCTGCAGAGTGGTAGAACCTGCCCCCTAAAAGAAAAAGATTGTCGGTGTGGAGTCACCTCTTTGTTGCTATTATTTCCAGGCCCGCAGAGTGGTAGTACATGTTAGGATCTTATCTTGTTGGCATTGTTCCATCTGCAAGAGAAGATGGAGTAGTGTCCAGTTTTTTTTTTATTGGAATTACATAGCCTGGGAGGGTTCGTATGGAGGATGAGCTGTTGCCCAAGCAGCAAATCCCCCCTCTCCATACTGCCACTGTGATCCAAATGAAAGGCAAGAAGCCAATACTGTTTGGCAGCAGTAGTGTTGCAAGAGTTGAGTTGCTGGTAGCACTGGATTTCAGCATCACACCACCTTAGGGACTCCGGCTCCTCATTTGTATTCGAGGTTTAATTAATACCTTAGCCTTTCCAGGATCCCATTTGAGTCAAATAAATGTTTGAAAATGATTAGTATTAGATAGAAATACTTGAAACTGTTTAAATGTGTGCAAATTATTAGTATTAAGAATAGTCACTTGAAGCTATAATTGTTTACAAATGATTATTATCATTATTTACTTGAAAACATATACAGAAACTGAATTCAGCATTGAATAACCCATCAAAGGTTAACATGCCATAAAACCAAACAACCTGAATAAATAAATAAAAAATGATCTGAAACATGAGATCATTTATTATTCACTTATTTCGTAATTAACACTGACAGTAGTAGGATTGGGGGTACTTACTACTCACAAATCCCCAAATGGGCTGCAAGGGGCCCCGTTAGCCTTAACTGACACAAAACCTCCGCTGCCTAGTGGCTTTACCCCATCCCAAGGAAAAGCTTGAGGAGTAAACCTCGAAAACAAATCAGGAGTCGGAATCCCTAAGCTGGTGTGATACTGAAATCTAGTGCTACACAGCAACTCCTGTGACACTACCGCTGCCAAACTGCATTGGTTCCTTACCTTGCCTTTGGATCACAGTGGCAGTGTAGAGAGAGTGGATTTGCTGCTTGGGCAACAGCACATCCTCCAGATGAACCTGCTCAGGCTACGTAGTTAAAAAAAAATAAAATTGGACACTGCTCCATCGTCTTTTGTAGATAGAAGGATGCCAACAACAACATCATTACTAACAATGGTCTGTGAGATTAGCTTGCAATCTGAAATATAATAGAATGTCCTAAACACAAGGCAATGCAAAATAGATTGAACACACTATACAATGGATAATTCACAAATGTTTATTTATTTCTTTTTTGTATTTCAGCTGCACCTTCACCGGAACTTGTAGAGCGAGTTCGTGATCTTTATCACAAGAGAGTTCCAGATGTTCGGTTCTTGATTCCTGTTCTAACTGGGTTACAAAATGGTAATTTTCTTTTTTATTAGTACATAGTAGTTTGAATGCATTTTCTCTAATGTAACTGTTTCTTTTTAAACAAAAAGTTGATTTTCCACTTCCTGCTAGAGGTTTAGGAAGCTGTTTTTACTTTTTTTTATATTTATTTATTTTTTTAATAAAATTTTAAAAACAAAAAAAAATTTGTCTGTAAATTGTACGACTGAATGATTTACAATTTCACAATTAAAATAGATCCTCTTCTAATAGTTATGCTCTAATTTGTCTTAGATACAAACTCCTATCAGAGATGGTCATAGTTACGTGTCCTCTGTCCCTGACTCACAAAAATCTAAAAGGACGCAGTAAACCATATCCATGGGTCCCACTGTTTTCTTTTTTCCCTTCTCTCTTCCAAGTTTTTCAATAGTTTCTTAGAAATGAATCACACAGGATAGTTACAAGGTAGAGGTTAAATGCTTTAGATCATAAATAAAAAATCCTACAATTTATTAAGAAACTTTAGTTGGGACCCATAAATTTTCCTGGGGACTCATTCAAAGCAAAATATGTGCATCCCAGGATGCACTAAATCAAAAAAGCTATCCAGCATCACTGCCTATAATTTGAATCTTATACGGTGGTACGTTAACTTGCAAGTTTAATTCATTTGGCTCGTAACTCAATTTCATCAAAATGAAATCAATTTTCCCATTGAACTAAACTGAAATGCCATTTAATTCATTTCCAGCCCCCCCCCCCTCTTTTTGTCAGTTTTTTTTTTAAATAATAAAAAGCACTATATTGTATAAAATCATGATGAAATAGAATGTGCATGTTTATTTTGATTTTTTACGCTGTTGCCTTTCTTTATCATTTCGGCGCCTGTATCCTCGGCCTCATTTTTTCTTCTTTTGGATGCAATAAATTTGAAACTTAAATGTTTTTAGGAACTATGAGTTTATCTGAAGCTACTTGTACCCACATTTTAGCTCTCAACACAAAGCCAAAAAATTCATGCGTGAAGTCATTAGTGGAGGTACTAGTAAGTCAAGAGTCAAAGTCTACCCTTACTATCTTACCCATAGTGTGGAGAAGATGGATTCATGCCTTCACTAGGACATAAGCACAAAGTGAAATGAAATTACTCTGTCTCTGTGATTTTCTTTTTATGAACAATAACTGTTAACGAAATGCCTTCTAGTCTCTCACTCTCCTCCTTCTACTTGTGGTGTTTTTTCTGTTTCTACTACTCACTCTTTTTATAAAGCTAACCAAACTTACGGTTATCCTGCCTTGGAAGAGAGAACACATGAAGATGAACAGATAAACACTTATCTCAGACCAGAGGAAGTGGTTCATCTTACATCAGCAATAGTCAGTGAGATTTAGATGGCTTTTATTGACTAATCTTAAGTCTGGCACAGGGAACAACAATAATAGTGCTCTCATATTAATAATGATTTGTTGAGATTTAGCTGTGCAACCAGCTAGGCACATTGGAAATAATGTTGAAGCAAAAAGTATTGTGAAAGAAAATATTCCAGTGGATTGACTCCACTTACTATATATATATAGAGAGCAGAGAGAAATAGTTCACACAGAGAAATGTCAAATCTAATTCAATGTTTACAAAGCTGATTGTAATAGGATATTTTCCATATTGTTCCACACGTTTGGAAATCATTTGCATATGCATCGCAAAATTATAAACACAGTCAACAACAGGCCAGATAAATTTTTTATTTTTTTTTTTTTTAATGGATTTTATGCTTATATTTTATGTTATTCCAGCTGGTATAATGGTTTTATGTAAGGAAAATAGGAATTTAGGCATTTTTTTTTACTTCCCTCTCACCTCTCCCACTCACACCAAAGCTCCATCTCTTCTATCCAGCCTCATGGCCAGTAATGGGGTAAATCAGTAGGACATGGTTTGAAGGAAATTCTCATCGTACCTCACAATATGGGGTAAAGCACATACTTATGGTCTTACTCTGGAGAGTGGACTGAGAACCAATGCTCATGTGATATGGCCACCTGGGACTTATATGTTATATCATTAAGTTATCCTTGCCACTTCTGTTATTTTCACACTGTGCTACACTTGCTTTCACATTGACTTCTTATATATTATATATATATATATATATTATATATGGAGAATGGACTCTCCCTTGGGATTCGAGTTCCAATTCAGACAGCCTGTTGGATTTCACAGAGTAATAACCCTTGGGAAAGTATGCCACATCCATATATTCTCACTCAGCTATGGCCGTCTTAAATAGTAGGCAGGAGGAGGGATGTAGTAGTAATCATACAGTAGTTGTCCCACTATGAGGTGCAAGCTGTATCATCAGGAAAATGATTCTATGGAGCCAAGCTTCAAATTCTGGACATGCGGCTGTTTTATTTACTCTTCTATAATGCTCTTTAGGAAGGCATACGTCTATTTCTCTACAGCTATGGGTAAAATAATAGAGCAGACTGCCTGTGCGTTCTCTGCGCCACCACTCTCACTCTCCAAAACAGGAGTTACAGTCATAATTCAGTTGATATTGTGTTATCCTCATTCTGGTAACTGAAATTGCTATTTCTTGAAAATATTGGTGTATAATAGATGTAGAAAAGCTTTGTGAAACTTGATAAATCTACGATATTAGTCCCATACTATCGCTGCAGTTTAATCATAGGGTTAGTCATACTCTGTGGTGGTCATTTTATGCCAAAAATCTGTCTCTCACTCATTATAGATCACATTTTATCTTTTTGATTTTTATAGAGATTTAAGAGGTTTTATTTATTTTTTTAACTTAAAGAGATTCATCTCCACCTGAAGTAGAGGAAACTGCTTACAATAAATATCTCATAGATTTCTCTGAATGATTTAGAGATGAGTTAGAGATTAGTATTATTGCGTTATTCTCGAACTATTGTCCCATCTTTATTGTTTATTTGTACAATGTTTAGGCGATTTATGCTCTGATGGCTCGAATTTATGACAAGAAGCGTTCCCGAGCGACAAGAAAAATACCGAAGAAGGGTATGGAGGGCATCATCGGCCGAAGTGTACAAATACAAATAAAGATGGCGGAATAGTCGAAAACGCAGATAATATCCTCATAGTATTCAAGTAATCTTGAAAAATTAAAACAACAAATAACCAGAACATCATTTAAACTTCATAAACGAAAAAAAACATATACAACACCAAAATCATAAAATCTCCCCATTATGGCACAAACGAACTAAAAGAAAATCTTTTAAAAATAGCACCAAATTCTTACCCATCAATCAGTTATAATCTGCTATAAATAAGTTCAAAACACAATTTTACACCATTTCTATAATACACTCTTACTTAAACGAGAACATCCAAATGCTCAGTCAGAGAACTGCTCACAATCAACACACAATCCTATAGATGCAAAAAAAAAAAAAAGAAAAGCTAAGGAAAAAAATACGCTTAAGGCCAATTATCTGAAAAAACTCTTCTAAACAACAATACCTTGTCGCAATGACACAAATCATACAATCTTCCCATTACAACCAACAACTACCAAGGAAAATTAAAAAAAATAAAGTCTATACATGTAGGATCTTCTTGATAAAAAACTATTTGTGAATGATTTAATTTATTACAATATTTTAAAAATTGATTCATAATATTTTTTCTTTTTTGTTTCTTGCTTTTCAAGAAGAGAAGTTTTTGCAGCTTACCCAAAATTCAATTAAATTAAATTCCAATTGTTGTTAAAGAGGTTTTCAGATCGGTTACATTGGTTGTTCATGAAGTTACTTTCTCTCTCTTTTCTCTCTATCAATTATTACTAAAATTGAGCTTACTCTTGAACATGCAGTGACATTGACCAGAATAATGACTTGAAGACTTGTTTAACTATCTCTTGTTAGTAGGAACCAACATTTACCTGTGTTCAATTTAGTATATGATAAAATATATAATTATAATGTATCAATTTTGTATGCATGTTTTACTATGAACATAGTATTTGTAATTGGAATATAAGAGTTAATAGAAAAAAATCAACTGGAAGAAAACCAGAGTATTAGGATAGGGAAAAAAAGATTTACTAAAGCAAAGATACACAGCATCCGTATACCAAAGTAGTTAGCACACTTGCGGCTTTTTCATCTTACGCTGTTGAATACACAAGTCAGTGGATCTTGTTTTATCCTCACTCTCCACCACGAAGTTCTCGTTCAGACATTATTATATATAGGCGCAAAAACACGACACATACCATTTCTCATTATTTTAGTACTAGATGACTAAAATATATACAAGTATGAGGGGCTAGCCTTAGTCAGTCGAGCGTAGAGTCACTCGACCTGGAATACATGGTCCAATGTACTGTCCCCCCGCCAACTCCATTGCATAAGAGTAGCACAATTGGGTGATCTGACCTCTGTGGGGAGCTGAACGCTAGGTGCATGGCGCGTTCCACAAGCTCAGCCCAAAAACAAATCTCCCTGGTCTAGTGCTATGCAAAAAGGGCGACTAGACTTCTCTGACTGATATCTAACAAGAAGGCCACCTTCCTTTATCACAGCTTCACATATCTCTCTCCAACAAAGCCACTGCCAAGCATGATCTAATATAATAGATCGAACACATCACAATCGGCCAATAACTTCATTTTAAACCTGTTTTTTAAAGATTTTATGTATACTATCACTACCGTCGGGATTCGCATATTATGATATATATATTATAATAGATAAGATCGCCTATGCTGGTTAAAACAAAAACAACCTAGTATACGTATATATTAGGTACAATCCTATATATATGTCGATGAGACCTAGGTAATACTTAACAAGTGAAAATAATTTTACAAATCCATTAATTAATACAACAACATAATAATAATTAAACAAATACTTTAACAAATAAAATATTTAACAAATTACTTAACAATAAAATAGATTTAACACCTTCAATAAGCCTTAACCAAATAAATATTTAAAAAATTTAAAAATGCTGTAAAACAAACACAACCTTAGTATATATACTATAATATATATATATTATATATAATGTCACTGAGACCTAGGTTAATACTTAACGAACCATATAAAATTTTGTACAAATTCTCTAATTAATCGGTAACAAAAAATATTTTTTCATGATGTTAAGACATCCACCACAATTTTCAGGAGGTCNTGTTATTTTATTCACATTTTGACAGGTGGTATGTGACGAGTCCAAACTTTGCCTGATTCGTCATTACTGTCTTCTACATTTTAAGATTTTTTTTATTATTTATTTGTTAAGGTAGCTCTGTGTACATGTTAATTTCTTGTGTCTCACAAGTGTCTGAGATAGTAGATATATTTGTATGTTGTGAGAGTATTTGTTAAATTATTGCGGTATCATTTTAAGTATTAATATAAGGAATTTGGTAAATTATTTACTTTGTTAAGTATTACCTAGGTTCATGCATAATATTATATATATATATAGGTTGGTTTTTGCTATTTAGCAGCACTCACTCACTCTTTCAGATCTAATGATATAGTATAGTCACTAGTAAAGTATTAAGGTAGGCAGAATAGGAACTCCTGATTATATGATTAAGTATACGAGGCATAAAGGGTAGAATTATTCTTAACAACGTAGCACATGCGATATCTAAATTGATATTAATTGGCTCATAAAGCGATGTTCACCGCGCTCGTCGACTATTTGTCACCTGTAGATCATGGTCAGGCTCTTTTGTTCGATTTTATGTGGTCCGTGATAAACGGTGGACCTATTTCGAGAGTGTAATAGCAGTCCGAGACAAGTGCACTAATACAGAGACAAGAGAAATGTGAGATAAAACGATGAGAGAGCACAAGGGAGAATTGTCAATAGTTAGCATGAGAGAGGAGAATGGGGCGAACCAGAGCACACAGTAAACAGATCAGAGCGCTCCGAGCAGATCAGAATCACGAAGCAAGTCGTGTGCTACTCATATGCTGAGTTGCGAGACGGTGTGACCGATTCAGTGGATTTTAGATCGCGAGTTGGACAAGGTGTTTGTCACTCTAGACACGAACTGAGACTAAGCTGAGCCCACTCATTTGTATTAGTTACCATTTAAGTCAAGATAGCCATACTAAAATAATGAAATGTCATTCGGAGATCCTGTACTATAGTATCGCTATAAAGATCAGAATAAATGTCGACGAAAATTGTGACAAGAGAAAACAAAGAACTCACTGGACGTTTGTTATATGCAACGACATCAGCCGTCCTGCCATACAATTGCTAATCTCACTAGGATTGTTCACATTGACAGTTTTTTGCATATGTATAATCTATATTATTCTCCAACTATCATATATCAACTGTATTCTTCCATGTTACTCATTATATTTACTATTAACTCTATATATATTACAATCAATATATTCATATGAGTAACATGAATAAACAAAATATGAATCATTAATATATTATATATAATAATAAGTTGAATTCGATTTTATCATAGGGGTACGCCAATATTGAGACACACTGGTAGAGATTGTTGTTCTAAAAGCTATATGTGAGATAGTATCTACCAATGTTCTACAAGTCATTTATTACTGGTGTCATTGTCACTGCAATTCTCGAGAGTTAAGAACTCATCATTAGCTCATAATATGATGGTATTAAGTAAATGACGAGAGAAGTAATTACCATGACCACCAAGTAACGATTGAAACTCTTTAACAACAATTGATTAAGTTTAATTAATTTTGGTAAAGCTGACAAAACTTTCTGAAAAGAAAAAGAAAAGAACAAGTAATAAAATATATTGAATACATTTTTAAAAAATGTTTAAGAAAACTTACTTTCATGAATAGATTTTTTACAAAAAGAAATTCTGACATGTATAGACCTTTAGAATTTTTAATATACCTTAACGAAGCCTATGTTGGTATGTAATGTGGGATAGATATGTGTCATATTGTCGTATTGCAGGTATTAGTTGCTAGAGAGTATTTTTACGAATTACATAATAGCTGTATTTTCTTTCCTTAGCATTCTTTTAATAAATTTTCTGGCATTGTCTTATTGAGGATGTGTTTCATATGTGACAGTTCTCTACCTGATGAGCATATTGGATGCTATACTCGTATTAAGTAGAGTGTATTATAGAATGGGTTGTTAATACATGTAGTTTTGAACCTTTTACTAGAGTATTATACTGAATTGATGGGTAAGATAGATTTGGTGCTATTTTTATAAAAAGATTATTTTCCTTGATGTATGTTATGGTCATAAAGGGTAAGAGATTTAGATTTGTGTTGATATTGTTTTTTTCTTTTGAATTATGAATAGTTGCTGGTCTTTTGTTAGTATTAGCAAGTTTTATCAAGATTACTATGTGAACTATGAGAATCTTATTGGTCGTTTAATCGGAATTGTCATTTCTTGTTTGTCAGTTCGGCGATGATGACCTCACCTTTCTCAGGTATTTTTGTCGACGGATCTTGTCATACGGAGCCATGCATAGGGCAATATGGCCTAAACATTGTACAAATAACAATAAGATGGGGACAATAGTTCGAATAACGCAGATAACCATCATAAGCCATCTCAAACATTCAGAGAAAACTATGAGGATATGTTTGATTGTAAGCAGTTCTCTACATGTGGCCATTTGGTATGTACTTCTCTTTAAGTAAAAATAAATAAACTCTCTAGTAGAATCTCTATAAAAAGTCTCAAAACACGATTACCAACCATTCTATATACAAGTAACTAATATACATTTTGGCATAAGATGACCAACAAACAAACTAACACGTGTATAGAACTGCTGGATATTTTGGGATTATGTCATGAGATTTATCAGTTTCCACAAGACCCTTTATCTACATCTAGTTATTTCAGAAACAATATGTTGTCAAGAGAATGCAATTTCAAGTTTTTAGCAGAATGAGATGAACAAATATAGATGATTTAGTGATGTAACTCTGGTTTTGAATTCAGAGTTTTCCTTTTCAAGATTGACTCCTTAACCTCAAGGAGTCTGCTCTAAACTATTTTACCCATAGCTTGGAGGGAGAAGAGATGACGTTGCCTTCCTAAAGAGCAATAAGTTGAAATTAAATAAAACACACATGTCCAGATTTGAACTTGGCTCATAGAATAATTTTCCTGGATGATAACCACTTGCACTCATAGTGGGACACTCTATGATTACTCTACATCCTCCTCTGCCCTACTATTTAACCCATAGCTGGAGTGAGAATTATGGATTCAATCCTTTCCCAAGGGTATTAGCTTGTGAAATGCCAACAGCTTCGTCTTAGGAATGATCGAATCCACAAGTCCATTTTCCACAACGCAGTCCATTTCCATATATATGATATATTATAGTAATATTATATATATATAGTCAAATGTGAAACAAGTGGTACCAACTCATTAAAAATAACAGAAGGTGGGCAAGAAACTTTGATATAACAATATATCCACCCTCCATATCACATGAGCATTGTTTCTCAGTCCACTTGCACTCAGTAAGAAAAGTATGTGCTTTACTTGCTCAATATTGGTCCTAGTGTGTTTACATGGGGTGGAGGAATTCTTCTAAACCAGTTGTCTACTATTTCCCATTACTGGCCAGTGAGGCTGGATAGAAGAGATGAGCTTGCTTATCCAGAAGTATTGGTACAAGTAAACATGCCTAATTCCATGTTCCCTTGACAATAACCATTATACAGCTGGATACATAACAGATTATAGAGAAATAAAACATTAAAAAAAAAAAAAAAAAAGAAAAGGTTTATCTGGCTGTTGTTGACTGTGTAATATTTTGCATGCATATGCAAATATATCCACGGGAACATTGATGGGAAAATAACCTATTCATCAGGCTTTGTAAACATTGATTAGATTTGACATTTCTCGTTGGAACTATCCTCTCTCTCTCTCTAATATATATATATAATATATTCAATCCACTGGAATATTTCTTTCACAAATACTTTGCTTCACATATTCCAATGTGCCTACTGTTGCAGCTAATCTCACAATCATTATTAATATGCGAGAAGCCTCCCATTATTGTTGTCCTGTGCCAGACTTAAGATAGTAAATAAAGCCATCTAATCTCACTGAATTGCTGAGTGATAACCAGCTTTCTCTGGTCTGAGATTAAAGTGTACTTACTGTTCATCTTCATGGTGTTCCTCCTTCAAGGCAGATAAGCAGTAAGTTGGTTAATGCTATAAAGCCAGAAGTATCCAGTGTTATAAATTCATAGTAACAATCTAGTAGCCTAAGCTCAGTAAATCAATTAATACCACAGTAAGGATCTAGAAGGCATGCTTTGTTAACAGTTATTGTCATAAGAAAAATCAGCAAACAACTTCAAAGGCTGTTTGCTTACTTTGGGCTTATGTCCTAGTGAAAGGGCATGAATCCTCTGTTTCTCCCCAGCTTGGTATTGTAGGGTAGATTTGACTACCTTGACTTACTAGTACGCAACTAATGAGCTGTCACCCAGTCAATTTTTTTGCTTTGTGTTGAGAGTGCTTAAATGTGGGTCGAGTGAATTCAGTAAACTCATAAGTTACTAAAAAAACATTTAAGTTTCAAAATTTTATTGCACAAAAGAAAAAATGAGGCCAGAGGATAAGCGGCCGAAATGATAAAGAAAGGGCAACAGCGTAAAAACAATCAAAAAAATAAACATCAATTCTTTTCATATGATTTTATACAATATAGTGCTATTTTATATTAAAAAAAAAAACTTGCAAAAGAGAGGGGGGGCTGGAATGAATTAATGGCATTTCAGTTTGTTCAATGGGGAAAAATTGATTTATTTATGATGAAGATTGAGGTTACGAGAGCAATGATTAAACTTGCAAGTTAACGTACCACCGTATAAGATTAAATTATAGGCATGATGCTGATGGCTTTTGATTTAGTGCATCCTGGGATGCACATATTCTTTGAATGAGTCCCAGGAAATTTATGGGTCCACTAAAGTTTCTTAATAAATTGTAGGATTTTTATTTATGATCTAAAGCATTTAACCTCTACCTTTGTACTAATCCCTGTGTGTCATTTCTAAGAAATATTGAAAAAACTTGGAGATTATGAGGGAAGAAAAAAGAAAACAGTGGACACATGGGAATGGTTTTTACGCGTCTTTTTAGATTTTTGTGAGTCAGGGACGAGGACCTACTAGACCATTCTGATAGGAGTTTGTATCTAGACAACATTAGAGCAATAACTATTAGAAGCAGATCTATTTTAATTGTGAAATTGTAAATCTATTTCAGTCGTCACAATTACAGACAAGATTTTTTTTTGTTTAAATTTTATTAAAAAAAATAAATAAATAAATAAAAAAAGTAAGAGCAGCTTCCTAAAACTCTAGCCAGGAAGTGAATAACTTTTGTTTAAAAAGAAAAGTTACTTTAGAGAAAAAATGCATTCCACTACTATGGTAACTAAATAAAAAAGAAATTACTTTTGTAACCAGTTAGAACAGGAATCAGAACCGAACATCTGAACTCTCTTGTGATAAAGATCAGAACTCGCTTACAAGTTTCGGTGAGTGCAGCTGAATACAAAAAAGAAATAATAAACATTTGTGATTAATCCATTGTAAGTGTGTTCAATCTATTTTGCATTGCTTGTGTTTAGGACATTCTATTTATTTCAGATTGCAAGCTATTCACACCATTGTTTAGTATGATGTTGGTTGTGGCATCCTTCTATCTACAAAAAGAAGATGGAGCAGTGTCAATTTATTTTTTTTTACTACGTACCTGGCAGGTTTCATCTGGAGGAATGTGCTGTTTGCCCAAGCAAAATCACTCTCTCTACACTGCCACTGTGATCCAATAGGCAAGGTAAGGAACAAATGCAGTTTGGCAGCGTAATGTCACAGGAGTTGCTGTGTAGCACAGAATTTCAGTATCACACCAGCCCTAGGGATCCGACTCCGATTTGTTTTCGAGGTTTACTCCTCAAGCTTTTCCTTGGGATGGGGTAAGCCACTAGGCAGCGAGGTTTTTGTGTCAGTTAAGCTAACGGGGCCCCTTGCAGCCATTTGGGATTTTGAGTAGTAAGTACCCCAATCCTACTACTGTCAGTGTTTAATTACGAATAAGTAATATAATGATCTCATGTTTCAGATCATTTTTTATTAATTTATTCAGGTTGTTTGGTTTTGGCATGTTAACCTTTGATGGTTATTCAATGCTGATTCAGTTTCTGTATATGTTTTCAAGTAAATAATGATAATAATCATTTGTAAACAATATAGCTTTCAAGTGACTATTCTTGAATACTAATAATTTGACACATTTTAACAGTTTCAATATTTCTAATCTAACTAATCATTTCAAACATTTAATTTGACTCAAATGGGAATCCTGGAAGGCTAAGGTATTAATTTAAACCTCGAATACAAATGAGGAGCCGGAGTCCTACAAGGTGGTGTGAATGCTGAATCCGTGCTACCAGCAACTCAACTCTTTGCAACACTATTGCTTGCAAAAGTATTGGCTTCTTGTCCTTCATTTGGATACAGTGGCAGTATGGAGAGGGGGATTTCTGCTGGGCAACGTCAATCCTCCTAGAACCTCCCAGGCTATGTAATTCCAATAAAAAAAACTGGAAACTACCTCCATCTTCTTCTCTTGGCAGATGGAACAATGCAAACAAGATAAGACCTAAAATGTACTACACTCTGCGGGCCTGGAACAATAATAGCAACAAGAGGTGACTCCACACCGACAATCTTTTTCTTTTAGGGGGCAGGTTCCTCACTCTGCAGGGAATAATTCTATACCCCGACAGGCCATTTTTACTTATTTAGTGAAATGTTCATTTAGTAACCTCATACAATGAATCCAATAAAAGTATAAAATGTTAATGTTAAAATTTACAAGTAATGTATAAATATTAATAAATTACGTCCATGGGGGGCTACTGACAAAAAGATATATTTTTACTAGCAACCCTGTTAAAAAAAAAACAGTAATACTTGGCCATCATCCATTGTTCGCATTAGGCATACGTTGTCACTTTTCACAGATGTCAGGGGTAAGCAGACAAAAAAATATATTCAGAATATATCTTCCTGGCAACTATTACAGTTGTAACAGAATGAGAGTGAGGGGGGCTACGGACCTCATTTCTTCATCTCTAAAGAGATAATGAACCAAAGACAAATAACCATTGGATATGGACAAGCTATTTATAGCAGATTGATTGATATTAACAGGATGTCAACAGATTCTAGATTTATTTCATGCCCAAAGGTTGGGAATTGTGCACATCTATATTTACATTTTTTTGTGTAATGTTTTCTACGAGGTTTTTTTTGTTTTTTTTTCTTGCATACAATCCATATTGAATATGAATCATTTTTTAAAAATAGATTGGGACCCTAACATGTTCTAATCTCTGAGCCAGAA
Organism: Doryteuthis pealeii; assembly: GCA_023376005.1. Classification (NCBI taxonomy): domain Eukaryota; kingdom Metazoa; phylum Mollusca; class Cephalopoda; order Myopsida; family Loliginidae; genus Doryteuthis; species Doryteuthis pealeii. Next base: position 8,608,773 of record CM042167.1, read on the forward strand.
TGGACGCTGGAAGTAATGGCATGAAGGGGTACACATAGATTGGGAACTTCCCCAATCAGATGCCTTAATGTCATATCCCAGGACATCCTTTTGGTGTGTCCTTACTTCCACTTATATACGTATTCTAAGCCCAACTGGCCGACAATGACTGAAAATATTGAAACAGTAATGAAAATATAATTTCTGTTTACTCCATTATTGAAATGAAAAGAAACAGGATGACCACTGACTCTCTTCGACAGGCAGTCACCAGAATCCTAAACGAGCTGTTGTGTCTATTTTTTTGCTAGTCGCCTACCACTGTGTCTCGAAAGAGAACGTCACTTATGAGTTCTCGCTTTGCTTCTCTAAGCACACTTGTTTTGTTTTAACCTTGGATGGTTTGTTTATAAAAGGCAAATGGCCATACAGCTAACTTGGGGGGGGGCTGCCTTCCAAGATTTTTCAGGACAGTATGCAGGTATTCTTGTGTAGTTCCCATCTAGCTTTTTCTCAATCCAAGTGGTACACAGCCAACACGTAGCACTGACACAGCTTGGAGAGATTATTGATCATAAGGAAATCTGATCTCTTTGATAAGACTTAGGGCAATATTTGTTATAATATTGAAAACGAATAATTTGAAATGTGACCCCTTTACTTTTGGACTTAATTCTCAAAGCTGATTAAAACAAAATATTGCAAATAATAATCAACAAAAAAGACTGTAATGGGGCAAAGAATTGCTTATGTCATACACCAGAGAACGAAGCGGAATTTTGCATAAAGGGTAGCGCCGAGCGATGATAAAAACGGACAGTGCTGATACTGTCCAATCAGCAAAAAAAGCAATGTTTAGACCAGAAGTGAAATTTGATGACTGCTGTTGTTTTGGTATTCAGCGAATGAGAGTAAGTGCTCATTGGTTAGAGCTGTGCTGAATCGGAGAAAGGAATTACTGTGTTCAATGAACAGACTCCAGTTGGAAAACAATGTCTTTCTCTTATCTACATCATCCAATATAAATCAAGAAACAAAAATAATCAATGTGAAAACTTACTTTTATCTGTGAGAATATGAATGACTCTGTACAAGTGTTTCTTGCCCCTTGGGGAACAATTTTCAACCAAGCAATAAAGTTCAGGGGACTCCATTCCCATACGACGGACCTGTATTAAGAATAAGATTTTTAAATTATAATCAGTTAAAATGAAAAAGAACTTTCTTTGTATACTGTAGAAATTTTTCAAACTGTTGTTCCTCATCTTTTATTGTTATATACACAATATTTCGGCCAATGTGCCCCTCCGATCTTCTGCAGGGTTTCTGTCGAACTCAGAAGCCTCACAGAACTTCAAACAAAATCTTTATTCAATTCACTACGAGTAGACGGTTTTCATTTCATTAACCATTAGGCACATCACAAAATATTGTGTATATAACAATAAAGATGAGGACACAGTCTGAAAAATCTAATGAATAAATTATCCTCATCTAAAAATTTCAGCCCAACTATTTGTGATATCATTTAATTTTTTTCAGACTGGTTGTGTCCTCATCTTATTGTTTATATACACAATATTTTGGTTGATGGTGCCTAATGGTTAATGACAATGACCCGTCTACTCTGGTGAATTGAATAAAGATTTTGGTGTTGAAGTTCTGTGAAGGATTCTGAGTCGACAAGAAACTACCTGAAGAGATCGGAAAGGGCACATGGCGAAATATTGTTGTATATAAAATAAGATTGAGGACACAGTTTGAAAAATCTAAATAATACAAAGAAAGTTTCTTTTCCAAATTTAAACTGTATATTTAAAAATCTTATTCTTTAATACAGGTCGTGGTATGGGAATGAGTCCCTGAACTTTTATTGCTGGTTGAAAATTGCCAAGGGGGCAGAAACACTTGTTACCAGAAGTCATTCATATTCTCACAGAAAAGTAAGTTCACATTGATTATTTTGTTTTTTGATTTTAAATTGATGAATGTAGATTTAATAAGACATTGTTTCAACTGGATCTGCTTCAATTGAACACAGTAATTCTTTCTCCGTCAGCAGTCCTTCAACTGGCAGTTACTCTCACTTCCTGAATACCAAAACAGAAAAAACAGCATCCATCAATTTCACTTCTGGTCTAAAACCTGCTTTTTTTCTGATGGGACAGTATCATCACTGTCGTTTTTATCATCGCTCGGTCTACCTTTTGCAAATTCCGACTCTCTCTGGTGTATGAATAAGCAATCTTTGCCCATTACAGTCTTTTTTGTTGATGATTATTTGCATTATTCTTTTTAATCAGCTTTTTCGAATTAGTGCAAAGTAAATGGTCACATTTTCAAATTATGGTTTTCATAATTATAACATATGTGCCTAAGTCTTATCCAAAGAGATCGGATCTTATGATCAATAATCTTCCAAGTCGTGTCATGCTACTGGTAATGGCTGTACACTTGATTGAGAAAAGCTAGATGGAACTACACAAGAATACTGCATACTGTCTGAAAAAAATCTTGGAAGCAGCCCCCCCAAGTAGCTGATGGCATTTGCCTTTAATCACACAACATCCGAAACAAACAAGGTTGCCTAGAAAGCAAGGATGAACTCATAAGTGACGTTCTCTTATCGAAGCCACCAGTGAGGCTGACTAGCAAATAGACATCAATCAGCTCTTTACGGATTCTGGATGCGTGTCAAAGAGAGTCATGGGTAAATCTGTTCTTTTCATTTCATAATGATAACAAAATTCATATTTTCATTACTGTTTCAATATTTTTCAGTCATGTCTGCCATTTTGTTGGGCTTAGAAATTACGTATATAAGTGGACTAAGACACCACCAAAAAGGGATGTCTGGGTATGACATTAAAGTGCATCTGATTGGAAGTTCCCAATCTATGGTGGTACCCCTTCATTGCCATTTACTTCAGGTCCATTCTGGCTCAGAGTTTAGAACATGTTAGGGTCCATCTATTTTTTAAAAAATGATTCATAATTCAATAGGATTGTATCAAGAAAAACAAAAAACCTCTTAAGAACATTACACAAAAAATGTAAATATAAATGTGGACAATTTTCCCTAAACTTTGGGCATAAATAAATCTAGATCTGTTGACATCCTGTTTAATAATCAATCACTGCTATAAATAGCTTGTCCTTATCCACATGGTTTTGTCTTTGGTTGCATTATCTCTTAGGAATGAAGAAATAAGGTCAAGCCCCTCACTCTTCATCTGTTACAAACTGTAATAGTTTGCAGGAAGGATATAATTCTGAATATATTTTTTTGTCTTCTACCCTGACATCTGTGAAAAAGTGACAACGTATGCTAATGGACAAATTGTATGATGGCAAGTATTACTGTTTTTTTTTAACAGGGTTGCTAGTAAAATATATATTCCTTTTTGTCAGTAGGCCCCCATGACGTAATTCTATTAATATTTATTACATTGACTTGTAAATTTTAACATTCAACATTTTATAACTTTATTGAATCATTGTATGGAGTTTTACTAAATGAACATTTCCACTAATAAGTAATGCCTTGTCAGTGGGGTAAGAATTCCCTGCAGATGGTAAGAACTGCCCCCTAAAGAAAAAAGCTTGTCGGTGTGGAGTCCCTCTTTTTTGCTATTATTTCAGGCCCGCAGAGTGGTAGTACATGTTAGGATCTTATCTTGTTGGCCATTGTTCATCTCAGAGAAGATGGAGTAGGTCCAGTTTTTTTTTTATTGGATTACTAGCCTGGGAGGGTTCGTATGGAGGATGAGCTGTTGCCCAAGCAGCAATCCCCCCTCTCCATACTGCCACTGTGATCCAAATGAAAGGCAAGAAGCCAATACTGTTGGCAGCAGTAGTGTTGCAAGAGTTGAGTTTGCTCGGTAGCACTGGATTTCAGCATCACACCACCTTAGACTCCGGCTCCCTCATTTGTATTCGAGGTTTAATTAATACCTAGCCTTTCCAGGATCCCATTTGAGTCAATAAATGTTTGAAAATGATTAGTATTAGATAGAAATACTTGAAACTGTTATGTGTTGCAAATTATAGTATTAAGAATAGTCACTTGAAGCTATAATTGTTTACAATGATTATTATATTATTTACTTGAAAACATATACAGAAAACTGAATTCAGCATTGAATAACCCATCAAAGGTTAACATGCCATAAACCAAACAACCTGAATAAATAATATAAAAATGATCTGAACATGAGATCATTTATTATTCACTTATTTCGTAATTAACACTGACAGAAGTAGGATTGGGGTACTTACTACTCACAAATCCGCCAAATGGGCTGCAAGGGGCCCCGTTAGCCTTAACTGACACAAAACCTCCGCTGCTAGTGGCTTACCCCATCCCAAGGAAAAGCTTGAGGAGTTAACCTCGAAAACAAATCAGGGTCGAATCCCTAGCTGGTGTGATACTGAAATTAGTGCTACACAGCAACTCCTGTGACATACACCGTGCCAAACTGCATTGGTTCCTTACTTGCCTTTGATCACAGTGGCAGTGTAGAGAAGTGGATTTGCTGCTTGGGCAACAGCACATCCCCAGATGAACCTGCTCAGGCTACGTAGTTAAAAAAAAATAAAATTGGACACTGCTCCACGTCTTTTTTGTAGATAGAAGGATGCACAACAACAACATCATTACTAACAATGGTCTGTGAGATTAGCTTGCAATCTGAAATATAATAGACTGTCCTAAACACAAGGCAATGCAAATAGATTGAACAAACTATTCAATGGATAATTCACAAATGTTTATTTATTTCTTTTTGTATTTCGCTGCCCTTCACCGAACTTGTAGAGCGAGTTCGTGATCTTTATCACAAGAGAGTTCCAGATGTTCGGTTCTTGATTCCTGTTCTAACTGGGTTACAAAAGGTAATTTCTTTTTTATTAGTACATAGTAGTTGAATGCATTTTTCTCTAATGTAACTGTTTTCTTTTTAAACAAAAAGTTGATTTCCACTTCCTGCTAGAGGTTTTAGGAAGCTGTCTTTACTTTTTTTTATTTATTTATTTATTTTTTTAATAAAATTTAAAAACAAAAAAAAATTTGTCTGTAAATTGTACGACTGAATGATTTACAATTTCACAATTAAAATAGATCCTCTTCTAATAGTTATGCTCTAATTTGTCTTAGATACAAACTCCTATCAGAGATGGTCATAGTTACGTGTCCTCTGTCCCTGACTCACAAAAATCTAAAAGGACGCAGTAAAACCATATCCATGTGTCCCACTGTTTTTCTTTTTTCTTCCCTCATAATTCCAAGTTTTTCAATAGTTTCTTAGAAATGAATCACACAGGATAGGTTACAAGGTAGAGGTTAAATGGCTTTAGATCATAAATAAAAAATCCTACAATTTATTAAGAAACTTTAGTTGGGACCCATAAATTTTCCTGGGGACTCATTCAAAGCAAATATGTGCATCCCAGGATGCACTAAATCAAAAAGCTATCAGCATCACTGCCTATAATTTGAATCTTATACGGTGGTACGTTAACTTGCAAGTTTAATTCATTCTGCTCGTAACTCAATTTCATCATAAATGAAATCAATTTTCCCCATTGAACTAAACTGAAATGCCATTAATTCATTCCAGCCCCCCCTCTCTTTTGTCAGTTTTTTTTTTTTTAAATAATAAAAATAGCACTATATTGTATAAAATCATGATGAAATAGAATGTGATGTTTTATTTTTTTGATTTTTTACGCTGTTGCCCTTTCTTTATCATTTCGGACCGTGTTCCTCTGGCCTCATTTTTTTTCTTTGGTGCAATAAATTTTGAAACTTAAATGTTTTTAGTGAACTTATGAGTTTATCTGAAGCTCACTCGTACCCCACATTTTAGCTCTCAACACAAAGCAAAAAAATTGACTGGGTGACAGCTCATTAGTTGGGGTACTAGTAAGTCAAGGTAGTCAAAGTCTACCCTACTATTTACCCATAGCTGTGGGAGAACAGATGGATTCATGCCTTTCACTAGGACATAAGCACAAAGTGAAATGCAAACAGCCTTTGAAGTTTGTTTGCTGATTCTTTTTCTTATGACAATAACTGTTAACGAAGCATGCCTTCTAGATCCCTTATGTGGTATAATGATTACTGAGCTAGGCTACTAGATTGTTACTATTGAATTTTATTAACACTGGATACTTCTGGCTTTATAAGCATAACCAAACTTACTGTTATCCTGCCTTGAAGAGAGGAACACCACTGAAGATGAACAGATAATACACTTTAATCTCAGACCAGAGAAAGCTGGTTATCTACATCAGCAATAGTCAGTGAGATTAGATGGCTTTTATTTACTAATCTTAAGTCTGGCACAGGGACAACAATAATGGAGTGCTCTCCATATTAATAATGATTTGTGAGATTAGCTTGCAACAGTAGCACATTGGAATAATGTTGAAGCAAAGTATTTGTGAAAGAAAATATTCCAGTGGATTGAATATATATATATATATATATAGAGAGAGAGAGAGATAGTTCCAAGAGAAATGTCAAAATCTAATTCAATGTTTACAAAGCCTGAATTGTAATAGGATTATTTTCCCATCAATTGTTCCACGTGGATTATTTGCATATGCTGCAAAATATAACACAGTCAAAACAGCCAGATAAACTTTCTTTTTTTTTTTTTTTTTTTTAATGGTTTTTATTTCTTATAATCTGTTATGTTATCCAGCTGGTATAATGGTTATTGTCAAGGAAAATGGAATTAGGCATTTTACTTTGTACCAATACTCTTGATAAGACAAGCTCATCTCTTCTATCCAGCCTCACTGGCCAGTAATGGGTAAATAGTAGGACAACTGGTTTAGAAGGAAATTCCTCCCACCCCATGTAAACACACTATGGACCAATATGGCAAGGTAAAGCACATTACTTATGTCTTACTGAGTGCAGTGGACTGAGAAACAATGCTCATGTGATATGGAGGGGGTGGATATATATGTTATATCATTAAGTTTCCTTGCCACCTTCTGTTATTCTTTAATGGAGTTGGTACCACTTGTTCACATTTGACTATATATATATATATATATATATATATATATATATATGGAGAATGGAGGCGTGTGGAAAATGGACTTGTGGATTCGAGTTCAATTCCTAGACGAAGCTGTTGGCATTTCACAGAGCTAATACCCTTGGGAAAGGTATGAATCCATATATTCTCACTCCAGCTATGGGTTAAATAGTAGGGCAGGAGGAGGATGTAGTAGTAATCATAGTAGTGTCCCCACTATGAGGTGCAAGTGGTTATCATCCAGGAAAATTGATTCTATGAGCCAAGTTCAAATTCTGGACATGGCTGTTTTTATTTAATTTCATACTAATGCTCTTAGGAAGGCATACGTCTATCTCTTCTCCCTCCAGCTATGGGTAAAATAGTAGAGCAGACTGCCTTGGTAAGGAAGTCAATCTTGAAGAAGGAAAACTCTGAATTCAAAACCAGGAGTTACAGTCACTAAATCAGTCTGATATTGTGTTCATCCTCATTCTGCTAACTGAAATTGCTATTCTCTTGAACAATATTGGTGTCCTGAATAGACTAGATGTAGATAAAGGGTCTTGTGAAACTGATAAATCTCATGACATAATCCCAACTATCCAGCAGTGTTCTATACACGTGTTAGTTTGTTTGTTGGTCATTTTATGCCAAAATTGTATATTTAGTTACTTGTGATAATAGAATGGTTGTTAATTGTGTTTTGAGACTTTTTATAGAGATTCTACTAGAGAGTTTTATTTATTTTTTTAACTTAAAAAGAGAAGTACATACAAATGCACATGTAGAGAACTGCTTACAATCAAACATATCCTCATAGTATTTCTCTGAATGTTTTGAGATGAGGCTTGATGATTAGTATTATCTGCGTTATTCGAACTATTGTCCCCATCTTTATTGTTATTTGTACAATGTTTAGGCCGATATGCCCTCTGGCATGGCTCCCGATTATGACAAGAAGGTTCCCGAGTCCGACAAGAAATACCTGAAGAAGGTTGGAGGGCATATCGGCCGAAACGTTGTACAAATAACAATAAAGATGGGGACAATAGTCCGAATAACGCAGATAATATCCTCATAGTATTCAAGTAATCTGAAAAACCTCTTCTAAACAACAAATACCAGCAACATCATAAACTTCATAAAGAAAAAAAACATATACAACACAAATCATAAAATCTCCCCATTATGACCAACAACTAAAAGGAAAAATCTTTTTAAAAAATAGCACCAAATCTTCTACCCATCAATCAGTATAATCTCTATAAAAAGTTTCAAAACACAATTAACAACCATTCTATAAACACTCTTACTTAAACGAGAACATCCCAAATGCTCATGTAGAGAACTGCTCACAATCAAACACATCCTCATAGAATGCAAAAAAAAAAAAGAAATGCTAAGGAAAAAATACCTTAATTCAAGTAATCTGAAAAAAACTCTTCTAAACAACAAATACCTGCAATACACAAATCATACAATCTTCCCATTACAACCAACAACTACAAGGAAAATTAAAAAAAATAAAGTCTATACATGTAGGAATCTTCTTTGATAAAAAATCTATTTGTGAAATAATTTTATTACATATTTTAAAAATTTATTCATATATATTTTTTCTTTTTCTTTTTCTTTTTTGCTTTTCAGAAAGAAGTTTTGGCAGCTTTACCAAAATTAATTAAATTAAATCCAATTGTTGTTAAAGAGGTTTTCAATCGGTTACTTGGTGGTCATGGTAAGTACTTTCTCTCTCTTTCTCTCATCAATTATTTACTAAGATGAGCTTACTCTGGAACACTGCAGTGACAATTGAACCCAGTAATAATGACTTGTAAGACTTGGTTGTTAACTATCTCTCTGTAGTAGGGAACAACATTTACCTGTGTTCAATTTAGTATATGATAAAATGATATAATTATAATGATCCAATTTTGTATGCATGTTACTATGACATATATTTGTAATTGAATATAAGAGTTAATAGAAAAAAATAACTGGAAGAAACCAGAGTATTAAGGATAGGGAAAAAAAGATTTACTAAGCAAAGATACAAGGTGAACAAAGTAATTAGCAATTGCTAGGTTGAATAAACAAGTCCAGTGAGATCTTGTTTTTCTCTTCCAAGTTTTCGTCAGACATTATTTATAGGAAAAACAGACAATACCATTCTCATTATTTTAGTACTATATGACTAAAATTATATAAATATGAGGGGCTAGCTTAGCTCAGTCGGTAGAGTACTCACCTTGGAATCACATGGTTCAATACTGGTCCCCGCCAACTCAGCATATGAGTAGCACAGATTGGGTGATCTGATCTGTGGGGAGCTGACGGTAGGTGTGGCGCTCCACCTCAGCAAAAACAATCTCCCTGGTCTAGTGCTATCAAAAAGGGGATAGACTGTCTGACTGATATTAACAAAAGGCCACCTTTTTATCACCTTCCACATATCAACAAAAGCCCTGAAGATGATCTAAATAATAGATCGAAACACTGCAACATCGGCCAATTAACTCATTTAAACCTGTGTTTTTAAAATTTTTTATTATACTACATACCGTCGGATTCGCATATTTATATATATATATATATATAGATAAAGATTGATATGCTGTAAAACAAAACAACCTATATATATATATATATATATATATGTCATGAGACCTAGGTAATACTTAACAAATAAAATAATTTTACAAATTCCTTAATTAATACTTAACAAATAAAATAATTTAACAAATACTTAACAAATAAAATAATTTAACAAATACTTAACATAAAATAATTTAACAAATACTTAACAAATAAAATAATTTAAAAAATTTAAAAATGTAAAACAAAACACTATAATATATATATATATTATATATTATATATAATGTCATGAGACCTAGGTAATACTTAACAATAAAATAATTTTACAAATTCCTTAATTAATACTTAACAAATAAAATATTTTTTTTCATGATTTGTTAAGACATCCACAATTTCAGGAGGGTCTTTTACAGTTTTTTAAACATTAAAATCAACCCCTTCTTATAGAATTAATGTCTGCATCAGGTAAATTCAATCAATTTGCAAAGCAGTGATAGGAACCTGTTTTACAAAATGAAAAAATGTTGTTTTTCTTCTTCTTCTTCTTCTTGAAAACTCTGCTCTTTTTGTATTAAAGTTGTTTTTCTCATTTCCTTTTGTCATTTAGCCAACAGTGATGCTTCTTACACATTGCCTTTGACTCCTGCTGAATTATTGATAGCTCTACATAATATTGATCCAACAAAGTGTGACATGAAGACCATCATCAAAGGTAAGCGTATTGAGCAACTATTTAGAATATTGATGAATAGCAATTTATCAGAGGGCTTATTTATGATTAAAGTGTAAATAAAATTATGATAATGAGGTGGGTGAAATTTAATTATCTAGATTCAGTAAAAAGTATGGTATACATACAAATGTTCCTTTTTAACATTTAAAAAAAAAATTTTTATCAAGATGTTTTATCTGGCACTTTCATGTAAAGATGATCAGAAAGTAACTTTTTTGTATTTAAAGAAGGTGAAGTTATTTCTAATTTTGGAAATATGTGTGCCTTTTTTGGGTGTGTGTGTGCAGTTTAGCTCAGTTGGTAGAGCATTGGCCTAGGAATCACGAGGTTCCCTCATTCATACTTGTCCTCGCTAACTCAGTGCACAAGTATCACAGTTTCGGTAATCTGATCTGTGCAGTAAAGTATCTGGGAGCTGATGGTAGGTGTGGTGCTCCACCTCAGCAAAAAAATTTCTCTGGTCTAGCACTAGTGAAAAGGGTATGACTTCCTCATTGTTTGGCTGATACAGAAAAAAAAAAAATCAATAATAATTTCCAACACATTTTTAAACATGAAAACCCTGCGGAGTGGCCTATTGCCACTCCGCAGGGTTTTCATGTCTAAAAATGTGTTGGAAATTATTATTGATTTTTTTTCTTTTCTTTTTTGTATTTATTTAGGAAAAAAAGTATTTTACAAAATAAATTTCAAATGACAAACTGAGTAAATAATTTAATTTAATCCCATAGCAAGTGCTGGACTATGATATCTTAGTAAGTGAATTTGAACATCAATCGCACTATTAAGTTCACTTTCAGACTATTACTCTTGGGAAAGGTATGATCCCCTAGCTATGGGTTAAATAGTTTCACTACAGAATGGCTTTGGCATTAAATAACCCACAAAGGTTGATACACTGTTATATGTGTGTAAATCATGGAGGCACATGGACTAATGGTTAGAGTTGTAGGAAATGGACTCGTCGACAGAGTTCAATTCCTGGACGAAGCTGTTTGCATTTCACATGGCGCTAATACCCTTGGGAAAGGTATGAATCCAATTCTCCCTCCAGCTATGGGCAAATAGCAGGGCAGACTGGGCTCTTTAACCATGGCTAGGTAACCAGTCTAGAAGAAGGAAAACTCAAAATTCAAACCTGTTAAACTCCGCTTAAGAAATTGACCTTGTGTCACATCCTGCTTGTGCGGAGGGGTTGGTAAATATATATATGCATAAATTCACTCAAGATTACACATACAAGTAATATAATTGAATAACAGTAAATGATTACATATATAAAAGGCTTGTAAACAGTATTCACACCTCGTGTGGATAATGTATCCAGGTCAAAATTGGCGTTGTCCTTCAACTTCGGTGTTGTAATTTTATTATCTGTCTGTCTGCGTGTGTGTGTAATATATATATATATATATATATATATATATATGTGGAGGCGCATGGTGTAAAGTCATAGGAAATGGACTTGTTGACCAGAGTTCAAATCCTGGAGGCTGTTTTCATTTTCACATAGTGCTAATACCCTTGGGAAAGGTATGCATCCAACTACCATCCATCCAGCTATGGGTAAATAGTAGGGCAAACTGGGTTCTTTAACCTTGTCTAAGAAAACTCTGAATTCAGACCTGTTTAACTTTGCTTAAGAAATTGACCTTGTGTCACATCCTGCTTGTGCAGAGGGGTTGGTATATATATTAGTCACATTCTGTTTACAGCTTACATACATATTTTCAAGAAGAGTTCAAATTGATGTTAATACTCCTGAGAAAGGCATGAATCCATCCCTTCTCACCTCAGTTATGGATAAATAAAGCAAGCTGGGCTCTCTAGTCTTGGTAGGGCAACCAATTTAGAAGCAGGAAAATTTTGAATTCAAACCTTCTACAACAGCATGGTAGACTAAAGTTAATTATTCCCTCATGTTTTACAAACCATCTGCAGACAAAAATAGGATGATGAGATGTAGATATTCAGCTGGGGCTGAACTAAACAGTTTTCCTATAAAAATTGAATTTTTTTTTTTATCTTAAGATTTAGAAATTTGAAAATCATAGAAAAATGTCTGAATTGAAAATTGATTTCTTTTCTCGGTCAAAATTGGCATTGTCTTTCAACTTAAGTGTTGTAATTTTATTATCTGTCTGTGTATATATATATATATATATATATATATATATATAAAAAGGTCTGCAAAATGTATCGTTCTCAGAAAAAAAGTTTTATTCTTTTTATTTCACATATGCAACACGTGTTTCAGATATTCTGGTATCTTCTTCAGGCTTTGATCAATACATATATTGATATATATATATATATATATATATATACATACATAGGTTGTGCGTGTTTCTGTAATTTTTCTGTTATGGTTAAAAAAATTTTTTATAAAATATTGCATTTTCTCCCGTTGGAACCAGAACAACATTTTTATATATATATATAATGTGGAGGCGCATGATGTAAAGTCGTAGGAAATGGACTTGTTGACCAGATTTCAAATCCTGGAGGCTGTTTGCATTTTCACATAGTGGAAAGGTCCGCATCCAACTACTCCCTCCGCCTATGGGTAAATAGTAAGGCAAACTGGGTTCTTTAACCAAAATTGAAATTTTTTTTTTTTTCTTAAGATTTAGAAATTTGAAAATCATAGAAAAATGTCTGAATTGAAAGTTCATTTCTTTTTCCCCGCCTGTTCTTGACTATTGATTTCTGTTTCAGCTACGAACCTTTGCTTTAGTGAGAAAAGCGTTTATACCCAAGAAGTCCTGGCTGTAGTTATGCAGCAACTGATGGAACAAAACCCGCTTCCTACTTTGCTGATGAGAACGGTTCTTCAGTCTTTATCCATGTATCCGAAACTGATTGGCTTTGTTATGAATATTCTGCAAAGGCTCATTACCAAGCAGGTAATTATCAAAATCATTCTTTCTTCTCCATTCTGTGCGTTTGTGTGTTCTTTTCTTTTTTTATACATACAGTTGTCTCCCTTTATAATTTGGACTTTGATGCCCAAGAAAACTAATGTTATTATAAACCGAACTGTGAATAACTGAGTTCAGTAAGATGCAAAAGACAGCAAACATTTTCTATTGTATAAAAACTAAGTAAAATTTGAACAAATAAACAAAGTCATTCTTTAATTAAGAAAAAAAATAATGCCACTAAAATAACTACAAGATATTATGAAGTATACCTGATTGTTTCATTTATTAAAAAAAAAAAATCACATAAATGATTTCCACCAGTGGTTCAATCTGTCAGCTGGGCAGAAAAATACACTGACTGCACCTTTGCAGAAGAGTTAAATTCCCCCCATGATGCTTAAGGACGGAATCCTGGTGGCTGTGCAGTCCATGACATTCAATTCATGACAATAATTCTGTTGTAAATTAAAACAATCCAGAGTGGATCATTCCTCAGCTTCTGTGTATTAAACAGATTTTCATCTTTATTGCTATATACACAACATTTCGGCCAATGAGCTCTCTGGTCGTCTTTAGGTGTTTCTTGAACTCTGGACTGAACCCTTTAGATAATCTATTACCAGTTACAAGTATTAAGCTATTCTATGTTTTTTTTTTCACCCGAGGTCAAGATTGAACCTGCAACCTACAGATGATTATTGCTTAGAACTGTATTAGCTCAACTTTTGTATTTGTTGTGCCATCTGGCTGAAACGTGTAGATTCTTAGAAACATAGTTGAGATGCATCAAAGGTGGACAATTGGTAATGTTTCCCAGCATCATTACAGATTTTGGGTTTTGCAACGATTCTCTGTTTCACTGGTAAACCTGTTGTATTGTAAGTCCACCTCCTTTCCAGATTCGCTCTGTGGAATTTTACGAGTAGATCTTTAATTCATTAGAATATTGGCCCAGGGATTCGCAGCCATACTGAGACTTGGAATATCTATAAATAAAAGTTAGTCATTGAATATGTACTTTATTATGTTTTAGAGGGTGTCATCAGTGATGTCAAAGCCTAGTTCCCAGGGGAGTTTCGGTTCTTAAAACATCAGACTCCCCTCTCCAGGCGGACCCTATCAGAAAAGATCGAACTCTGATCTGCCCTCCTTGAACGTCAGAACTGTTTGTTTGGCTCTCATAACAAGATGAGAACAACTGTCTGAAAAATCTAAATAATACAAATTATCAAGCCTCATCTTAAAAATTCTGTCAAACAAAATTTCCATCAATTTGACTGCAAAGTTGATTAGTGAAAGAATGACTAATTCTGCTATTAGAGAAGTTTGTTGATTAAACCAGGGTGAGAATTTAATAATGGTAATTTTGAATTTTTTTTTTTTTTTTCACTTAAATATTTGTATATATTATTATTAAAAACAGTTTTCATGGAATTTTACATTTATCTTTTAAAAATTTATTTCTTTAGGTTTGGAAGCAAAAAAAAGTTTGGGAAGGTTTCATCAGGTGTTGCCAAAGAACAAAGACCCAATCTTTCCAGGTCCTTCTGCAACTTCCAGCACCACAACTGCGTAATGTCTTTGAAATAAGTCCTGATTTAAGAGAACACTTCTGAGTCATGTGCAGCTATTCACACCACATCAGGTAGGTGATCTTATTTTCTTTATTACAGTGTGAACCAAGAATGCACATTTTGCAATAATTTAATTTCTGATTGAGGACTTAAAATACATCAATTAGATTTATAATCATCTATCAAAAAGTCAGAAGCAATATGGTTAACAGTGCTATAGACAGATTGTCAATCCGATGGAGATCTGATTTCACTGTTAAGATAACTGAAAATTCTTCCTAGCTGTAAACTGCCTCAGTGCTACTATACATCTGCACCACATTTTCTCTAAGGGTTTTGTTAGCATTTAAGATAGATGAGAGCTACACAAGGATGCTCTTTTTGAACAAATCTTGGAAGCAGCACCCCAAAAGAAAGTACATCCACTTGCCCCCTATTACTACTCATGAGTAAAATAAGCTGTAGAAACAAGAACAAAGTCATGTGACATTCTCCTAATACATCAGTGTAGGCCAACCAGCAAAAACCTACCAGTTCTGCACAAAGTCTTCCCAGGTGCAATGCTCGATAGGGATGGTTGGAAAGAGAGTGTCATGTATATCTGTGCTGCCAGTAAAACCTGATGATATACTGATTTATTTAGACTACTATCTTCATCATGGTTGTTATAGTCATAATGTTTTGGTTGTTGTTCTCTATGACATTCTTTAGGTATCTATTGTAGTTGCTAACCTTTTGGGAATTTACAACTAAACCCTTAACTCTTAACATCCTGTTGAGAATTTTCTAAGTCCAGAGTCCCATTCCTATAAGGATTTGTCAATAAATGGCTAGAAATGGCCTTTTCATTTAAAGTTAACTGTTATTTCCCGTGAATCAAAGACTTCTTAATATGTCTAATATCACATTTAAACAAAGGCTATTATTTGGGGTAGATTAAGAAAATGGATGTGACTTCTGACCGGGTGGAATGCGGCGGTATCGAATGTTAAGAGTTAATCCATGATATTTCCTGTGATGATGTTACTTGTCTTTCACTGAATCAGAGTATACTGCACTACTCAACCAAGGGATTGAACTCATGACTGCCAGGTAACTGAGTTTGGTCATTTGTGTAGTTAATGTGTGTGTGTGTGTGTGCAATCTACTCCTACAGATTGAATAAAATAATAAATATCATTAATTTAATTTTGTTTGTAGAGAGCGCATATTCCCAAAGCAATTATGAACGTGCTTGAAAAAGATCCCGTTGAACCGACTGCAGCTGCTGAAAAATTGGACAAGGATAAAAAGGAAACTGCAACACCAGCTGTGGTAAGTAAATTTTTACTTTTATTTTTAAATGAAATATCTTTGATATAATCACAAAACCCTTGTAAATTGAAAACAACATGCAATTGTTTTTTGTTTTTTTTCTTGGTGAAAGAAACAAAAATTACCTTAATATGTGTAAGTACAACCCCAACCAATTTTTTCAAAGTTAAAAATACAATATATAAGTTTTTTTTTTCTTACAGAGTTTTGATAATAAATAATACCTGATAATATTAATTTTGATCATATAATGTTCCATAAAAAATAGCAAAATATATCTCTTGTTTAGAAGAAAAGTAAATTTTTAAGAAAATGAATTAGAAGTACTAGCAAAATAAAAAGACACCCTCTGGGCGATATAAAAATAATTTTTTGAAAGATATTGCCTGAGGGGATGGGAGCTGAAAATTCAATGTCATAGAGTGTATACCATAAGTATGTAAAATCATCAAATTTATTAAAGGAGTAAAAAAAAAAAAGAAAGACAATTGGAAATGGAAATAGTTCTGATAACTTTAAATATTATATTAGAATAAAACAATCTATATATAAATATATAATGCCGGGCATCTATTTATTGAAACAATGTTGCATGCTCACATTTTGAGTATATTTATTCTATGTTATGACGTTGGATTATGTGTTGGGTAATGTGACGTAAGCAGTGATGCAGTTTTTGTTACAGACAAAAAGAGAGTGAATCTCCATTATTAATAGATACTTATTCATGGGTGATACTGTATGCATTCAAATAGTATAATAATTGATAAGTGGCATATTAGACTATATGAGATGGTAATGGTTGTAAGAATTAAAAAGATGTATGTACATTTGTATGTGAAGTGTTGCAGGTTTCAAAAATTGTCACTTGATGAAAGAAATGAACAATCATGTATTTTGTAACTTGAAATGCTTGATCTAGAACTCTGTGACCAGGTCAAAGTGGTGATGGGAGCTGGTCATATTACCCACCTGAGGTAAAAGTGAGTGTTCTATGGACCTCAATGTATGTGTGTGTATGTATATATATATATATATATATATATATATATATATAATCATGGATTTTGTGATTTGATCTTCTGGCTGGGGTGTGAGGAGACAAACGTTTGCTATAAAGCAAAGATATTAGAATAATCCTGTTTTCCTTGAAGAAACTAGTAATGTGATACCTGTTGTCCATTGCTTCCATGGGCTTAGTGAAACTACAGTTTGGTTCCCATGTTTATTAATGTTTTGATAATTCAGGCTGGCCATCTCAACGAGTTTCTAAACTGCCTTTCTTAAAGAGGAGGAAAGTCTCTATTGAAGCTTATATTTGAGGGGCTTCTAACTAATGTTAAAACATACAAAACAGGTCTGCAAGAGTACTCTATAAATCCAACTCAATAAGCAAACTTCCTCATCAACAAGTCATTACATATATTCTGGAAGCTGTAAATATAAATTCTATGATTTTAGAGTAATGAGTGACTGTATTAACAATCGTATACACACATCCATTTGCCTTAACTATAAATATTGATGCAGTAACAATCACATACTTATGTCTCTTTTACTACATTAGGGCTGGTTTAGCTCAGTCGGTAGAGCGTTTGGCTAGGAATCACAAGGTTCCTGGTTCGATACCGGCCGTTGCCAACTCAGTGTTATGAGTAGCACAGGGATCTGGGTGGTAAAATGAGGAGCTGATGGTAGGTGTGACGCTCCACCTCAGATGCTAAAATAATCTCCTTTTTTGATATCAAAGTAGTAGTAATAGTAAAGTCGTCTGGCGGCCTAATGTCGGTATCAGCCAATCAGTGAGGGAGTCTATTCCCTTTTCACTGGTGGTCTAGCACCAGTGAAAAGGGAATAGACTCCCTCACTGATTGGCTGATACCGACATTAGGCAGCCAAACGACTTTACTATTACTACTACTTTGATATCAAAATCAGTGCAATACAGTAGCTTTTGATACTTGCTGGATGCCCTATACTTTCAACCTGACCTAGTTGTGTATATAAAAGAGTGTCCCATCATAGTGTAATGGTTAGATTGTCTTGTAGATTCATTACTACTCAATAGCAAGTTCGATCCTCACTGGATGCCCATACTTGTGACTTTGCATCACATCCTACTTATAGCAAATTGGTTGGCTATATACTTTCAATTGCACTTAGAAAATTTGATAGAAACAAATTTCAGACTTTAGTTCATTAGCCACATTTATATAAACCAAGACAAATAATTAAAAATTCTAATCTGGTCAGCAGATTTAAAAGTATCTGTTTCTGAGATGAGGCATTGTTATTATCATTCTCTAACACATTGCAGACTGCTACATTCTCCAGCCTTCTTCAAGTACCTTTTGTCATACTTAGTGACCTTTCGGGAATTCCAAACTTGACCTTTTTACTTGAATCATTTGGGGGTATCTTGCAACTACCCCTGAAATGGGTTATTGAGTACGACAAAAGGCAGAGTATAGCCGTCTGTAATGTGTAGAGAATAAGATTTAAATGTCTTTCAAGGCTTTTTAATTTATTACTTTATAAAATTTCCAGACTGATATATTTTATTTTGAGATGAAGCATTCTTAACTATTATTAATTCTCAACTAGTGCTTGCTTTTTGATCATAAGCTCTTGGTGTGATTTGAACTGGCAACTCTACCAACTAAAGTATGAACAACATACTTTGCAGTAGCTCAAGTCCAACCTATAAATTCATGCTATATTTGTGTCTTTGTTTTTTTTTTTTTAGTAGTTAGCAGACATTCTGGAAACAAAGGGGACATGAGTTCAAATCTCACTTGGGCTGTTATAATTGCAATAAAAATTAAAGTCAAAAGAAAACAGTGCTGGTGTTATTTTGATATAACACCTGCACTGTTGTAGAAACAAAGGGGACATGAATTCAAATCTCTTCAAAGGCTTATCCTTTGGTTCTATGACACCTTGTAAAAAAAAAAAAAGAAGATATTTATCAGTCAGATGTCATTTTGATAATAAATGTTATTTTTCTTAATTTCAGGCCAAACCTCTTGTTGCTGCTGCTGTTGTCGCCGCTGGTGAAGAATCCAGTTCTGCTCAAGTATTAACCAATGTTCCAAGTCCAGAATTAGCCCTTAAAGTAACCACGAGGCTTGCTGAGGATGGACAAAATTCTGGAGGTGAAGAGCCAAATGGTCTGCCCATAAAATCAGCTGTAGTTGAAGTACCACTGGCCACAGTAATGACCACTGATGACCGAACTCCTAACATTCTCAGAACCGACATACCACAACTCCAAGTTAGCAGACCAGTACCAATGGATGAAGACACTAATCAACATGAAGATGAAGAGGATGATGTTCCTGATGAAGATATTGCCACTCCTACAGCTGATAGTGATACCCCATCCCCAACACCTGTGCCTACACTAATGACTCTAACAGAAAGTTTACCTGAAGATTAGGTACTCAGTAAATTAGAGGGTCACACGTGTCAAAACATGAAGGATGCATTTGTTATTAGAAGAATATACATCTACTTAACTGTAAAATCCTAAGTAAATAAAAAAAAAAAGAAAAGGAAGATATTGTAAAGGAAATGAAAAAATATTGCTTTGTTTTTTTTATTGTTCTTACCAAATATGTATAAAAGTGTCATGTAGTACCTAAAAGAAGACAATGGAATCGGCTGTTTTCTAGTAAATTTTTCCTACTTTCTTTTTGTTCTAACTCAGGTATCCTAGTTAACAGAGAGAGATTATGTGTGTACGATGACTGAGTGCATGTCCTTTTATAAAGGAAAATTGGTGGAGACAAGCAAAGACCAAATTTTAATCTGCACCCTATTTTTGTCCTAGAGTGGCTTGCAAAAATTTTTAGCTCTCATTTTCCATAAGAAAAGATAAATGAAATAAAGACACAAACAAGAATATATAAAAGATAAAACAAATATATATTATCTATATCTTCTATTAATAGTGGAGATTCGCTTCTGTTTTTTGTCTGTAACAAAAACTATGTCACTGCTTACGTCACATTACCCAAAATTCATCATAACATAGAATAAATACACTCAAAATTTGAACATGCAACATTAGACAGTCCTCATTGTTTTTTAAAACAAGCTTTAATAAATACATGACTGGTATTATATATCTATATATAGTTTGTTTTATTTTAATACATATTTAAAGTTTACATTTCAAATTGTTTAATTTTAATCCTTTAATGAATTTGATGATTTTACTCACTTAGGTACAAACTCGCTGACATTGAATTTTTAACTCCCATCCCTCAGGCAATATGTTTCAAAAATCTATTTTACATTGTTTTTTATTTTGCTAGTATGAATAAAAATACTTGTTCTATATCTATTCTTAAATGCCAGATAACTTTGCTTGTCTTTCATATTATATTAAAAGGGTATTAGTATTTGAATTCTGGTTGGAATGTCCATTTCCCACAATAATAACCATTACATTGATATTATAACTACGAGACAATGTTTTAAGAATGTTTATATGTTGAGCTTACTTAACATGTCAGCACATACAACCATTTTGAACCTCGCTTCACCTGTGCTCATGATCAGTAGGCACTCCTCATTCAAGTTTGGCATAAGGCCCTCCACTCTGAGCATATCTTTCAGTATACATGTTATATAAAAAAAATCCACATACCAGTAAGGAGATATAAAATATATTTTGTGGAGTTTTGTTTGTATTGTTATCGATAATGCTTTGTAATTATTTTACTTCCTATAAACCTAATTAGTAATGTTTAATCAAATGTGAATAATTATTTTAATAAGATAAAACAAGGTGAATCTTTCAACTCCTTAAGTATTTCCCTGTAAATTCCTACCATAAAATAAACTGAACCGTCATTTTATGTCTGTGTTTACAACTAACCATTCTCACAAAATAAAAACTTTTAGAATTGAAGTAAATATTAAAATAAATAAATAGAATATATTTAGTATTGTAAAATAACGGGTGCAAGAAAAATAAAACATTTATTGCAAAAACATGGACATAAAATGAGGGTTCAGTTTATTTTATAGTAGGAATTTACAAGGAAATAGTTAAGGATTACTGATAAAACATGGAGGAGAGAAAGAGTATCAATCTTTGGGTATGTTTCTCTGCAAAAGTTTGGTTGTTCTGTTTTATAGCATATCAAGTCATTTTGATAAACAAAGGACTCCGGTTGCTCAAGTGCTCACCCAATATAAGTATTAAACAGACCCATTAATAATCTTACAGGAACTGGTGACTTGACCCCGTAATTAATCCTCTGCAAAAATAACAGAAAGCTTTCTAAAAGTTAATGGTATAATGAAAAAAAAAAAAAGAGTATTGTGAAATATATGTTAACTTGTTTGTTAGATAATCAAAAACTCAAGTGTGGTTGCATAAACATAACAATGATCCAAAACTCCTAAATGAATTCAGAAATATCTACAAGATAACACAATGTTTTATGTCGGTATCCCAACCTGAAATACACATAAATGTATGTATCGTATTATGTTGCATAAATGCTGATATGTACGCGTCATTGACTCTTAAAAATCATATTAATACGTCCCAGTATTTTTTTTTTTCTCCCCTCCACCATTTCCAGCTAACTATAAATATATTTTCTTGGAAACAAATTACATTGTATGGGATACAAGTTAGGGATTAAATGGCTTTAATTGTTCATAGATAAAAACTCTGCATTTAGGGGCTTGGCTTAATCAGAGGGGGCCCGTCTAGTCTAAGTGGAGTGTTGCATGTCATGGACTGCTCATCCAACAAGGTTCTGTCCTTAAGCATCACAGGTCGCCACACATGGCCTCAAAAGGGGGTTCTTACCCCTCTGCAGAGGTGCAGTTGTCAGGGCTAGAAGCATTATTGGATCACTCCAAATTGGCAGTCATTTCAATCATCATGAGGTTTTTGTCTTTGACATGAATAATCAAAAATTGACTAACATCCACACGTCAAGCTCTAGCACCTATATGATTTCCCCAACCCTTTTCATCATATGGCTGCTAGAGATTGGCCCTGGGAATGAAAATTAGTTTGTCTAATTCACAAATAATAACGGTAACTGATAAGGATTCAATACTGGATCGCTGATCCAACACTTCAGTGCAAACCAGTCAAGATAGAACTGGATAAACCACCCAACCTTCTGGAAATATGATTACAATAATGTCACGCTGAAAACACCAGTTCTTGAAATAGAGCTCTGATGAGCATGTTTAATATTTAATTGAGTGACCACATAAGCAACCCGAGTCCTTTGTTTATCAAAATGAATTGAAAAAGGTTGCTATGCCACAAAACAACCAGAAATATGAAAGTACAACAGCCGTGTATTGCACAGTGAACTTCTTGTCTGCTACTGGGAGTGGAGGTGGGATTGTTCAAATCACCATGCTCTCATGTAGCAAGAAGAAATTATGTGGGAGCTCAAAGCCAGCATTAACTTGTCTGGTGTGCAAAATGAGATCAAGAAATACCTAAAGAAGGCCAGAGGGCATATCGGCCGAAACGTAGTACAGATAACAATGAACATGAGGACAATAGTCCGAATAACACAGATAATACTATTCATCAAGCCTCATCTCAAACATTCAGTGAAATAAAATACAGTTGTTTGGCAGATCAAATTGCAAGAATGGAAGACCACTTTCTCTCAATGTTTACACTTTTTAAAGATCAGTCCAATGGCCACCGTGTTTGAGGATTGCCATGACACAAAGACACCCTTAAAAAGATCTCATCTATTGTGACATAATCACCAGGCTGCCAACAGATTACATTGGCAATAAGCCATCTCATTCTTCAAGAAGAGTTGTGCAGAAAAGAGGGCAACACACATAAACAAACAATGCTATCACACTATTTGGTTTTCTTTGCTTAGTGCAGTGGTTCCCAACCTTTTTCTATTCTTGCACCCTTAAAAGAGTTTTGCTCTGATCTCGCACTACTACAATTTATACTTTTGTTCAAAAATATCAAATGTGAATCCATACTACAGTTTTATCAAAAGATCATATATATTTCACTCTCTAAATCTGATATATGATAATAATCTGAAATAAAGAAACGAATATATAAATAATACTAATTACAAAAGAAAAAAATTTATTCTAAATTTGAACGGATGCTTCTCACACCCACTGGAATGATGAGTGAACCCCTGGCTTAGTAAATTACCTTAAAAAGTCACTCACTTTTCGTGACACTGACCACTAAGAGTGATTAGTCCAGGTTTGGCAGCAAACCATCACCAAAGTGAATTCACTCTTTGACAACAGTTGTAGAATCGGTGAAAGAAAAGACGCAATGCCACAAAAAAAAAAAAAAAAAACCCAGAGTTCTTCAATGTAACCAACAACTTGTCAGATTTTGCCCTGCAGCTGCTGTGTCAAGTCCTGCTTATCTTGCACAGTCAGCGTCACCAATGTGCCTGTTCCAATTGAAGAACGCCTTCATAAATTGTTTGCAAAGCCATGTTTGTTCTTCTATTTGTTTGCTTCTTTTTTTAGGCTTAAAACCATAAAAAAAAGACTTGCTGTCCGAATTTTTACAACAAATCACACATTTTATGCAATGCACAACTAAATGTATGTGTATGGTTGGCATTATTACACTTGAAGAAAAATTAAATAAATTTCATAGCATGAAACCAATGGTAGCAGACTTGTTCCCATGCAAATAATTATATACTTATTATATATTGGGTATTATATAAGACTATAAAGAATATATATAATTGAAAAAAAGTATTAAGATTAAATAAATCTGAAGAACCATCTGTTAGTTGAATGTGTTCCCAGTAGATCTGTGGCCTATAAATATTTTGGTTACACTAAAATCATTATTTGTTTTTAGATGCTAAAATTTTAAAAAATTAGTCAGAAGTGATTTTTTGCCTGATTATGTTTACTTCTCATTATGTTTGAATTTCAACCTTAGAAAATTATTTATGTTTTATAGACTTAGTATTATAAATAGATGTTTGGTACATGAAAATTTGTAAACTACTAAAAATAGAGGAATCATATGTAAAATAGGGAGGTGATATTTTATTATGATAAAGGGATACGAAGGCCTTTTCGACCGGTACTTTTTCAAGTATTTACACCGGTGACAATTAAAAGTCAGAATGTAAAGAATTTGATAAGAACAAATGGGGTAACCTGGGGGGGGGGGACAAAAAATGGGGAAAGAGGGTATGTGTGTGTGCCCTAGGTTAAACCAGGGTTATGTATATCTCCAGTAAATAGATGGAGTGTCTCGGTGTCTGCACAGAGTAGGTCTGAGAAAAGAAATACTAACAGCCTCAAGGACTGCTAGATGTTGTTTAGACCTAGCTCTGTGCAAAATGGAGAAGCCCTCATCTGTATAATCAGTCATTAGTATTATCTGCATTATTCGGACTATTGTCCCCATCTTCATTTATTTAGTCCATGGGGGTATCCTGTTCTCATTTCGCTAACCATAGCTGGGGTAGGAGTTGTGTTAATGATTTTTCTATGTTACTAAATAAAGGGTTAAGTTCGAAGTTCCGTGATGGCTCCCAATTACGACAAGAAATATCTGAAGAAGGCCGGAGGGCATATCGGCCGAAACGTTGTACAAATAACAATGAAGATGGGGACAATACTCCGAATAATGCTGATAATACTAATCATCAAGCTCATCTCAAACATAATAAATTTTATAGCCTTATGTCTAAAACCTGGTTTTGTGAATATAGATCATTGAAATGATGGAGACTTCATTTCATCTTATGGGTTATTTAATGCCAAAGTCATCCTTGTAGAAGAATAGTAGGTACTATTTAACCCAAAAGTAATAGTGTGACTGGGTTTCACCTCAGCATGTTAACCACTATGGCACAGCGACTCCCCAAAAAATGATGGGAGGTATGCCAAGGTCACCTGTTGATTGATAAAATCCAAGAATAAATGTATTTATCTAACCCTGCACAATCAGGTTGTGACACAAGGTCAAATTTTTAAATTCAACTTTTCTTTCTAAACTGGTTGCTATATCAATGTTAAAGAGCTTAGTCTGCCCTACTATTTACCCATAGTTTAATTGGACCATATGACCTTTAGGCACCCCTTTTTGATCTCGATTAAGAAAGGACATGTTTTTCATTATACCATCAATATCTGGTTGTTTTAACAGACGGTTTTTTAAATTTCTTTAAAAAAATTAAAAGACTAACCCCTAACAAACAACCGATATTGACGGTGTAAATGAAAAACATGTCCTTTCTTAATCAAGATTAAAAAGGGGTGCCTTAAGGTCCCATATTTTTCACTTTTAAGTTAATTTCTAATAAAATACTATATCCAAAACATAAGTTTATAATGTAATGTATTTTTACCTTAAAAAGTCATTATTTCATCTCAGGATGTGACACATGGTTAATTTCTTAAGTGGAGTTTAACAGGTTTGAATTCAGAGTTTTCATTCTCTGAGACTAGAGGTGTTTGTTATAAGACAAACAACCGGATATTGACGGTGTAAATGAAAAACATGTCCTTTCTTAATCGAGATCAAAAAGGGGTGCTTAATGGTAATAGTGTTATATGAAATGCAACCATCCACCTCCAGGATTTGAACTCAAGTTTCCCTATCTATTTCCTATGATGACAACCATTACACGCGTTTAAGTTGTTAGACTTTTAATGCATATCAACCCATCTTTTGTGTCATTTAATGCCAAATCCCTTTCATAAATGAAAGACTCAGGTCACCAATTAAGTATTGAACTGGCTCATTGCTGCTTAACTTTGGTGAGCTTGTAGGGACTGTTGCTTTTAGCATGACTTTTAGCTAGTATGAAACCTGGAACCTAGCGGTTCCTAGTCAGATGCTCTACCAACTGAGCTAAACCGGCCTACATGTCCATAATTCCTAAGTTCTAGGCATAAAATAACCCAAACATGCCATTAATATCAATCATGTAACATTTTCTAATGGTTTCATCAGCTTCTCACTTTACTGTACAGATCCCTATGCTACACATACGCTGAGTTGGCAAGGGCTGGTATCGAACCTGTAACCTAGCAGTTCCTAGTTAGACACTCTACCAACTGAGCTAAACCGGCCCTACAATGTCCATAATTCCCTAAGTAAGCTACATGGTTAGGGTATGCAGAGATGGTGTCAAGAGTCTAGCTGCTGATTTTTTAAAAATATGGATTATAGAAATGATGGAGAGGTATGCCAAGGTCACTGATTGACATGTGATAAAAATCCAAGAATATAACAAGATCAAGTTTTGAAGATCTAATTTTAGGCAGAAACTGGCATTAACGTATTTAACATAACCCACAACAAATTTTCAGAGTTCATTATAAGATAATGTGTGACAATCTTGTGGTTTTGAGAAAAGCAAAACAACACATTGTTAAACAGGACCCTTTTTGTTTATTTTTTTTTTACTGTTCATTTGCAAAAGTAGAATAATAAGAATTTCAGAACTGATTTACACCACATGTGGAATTACAAGAGTTAGAACAGGAAATATATAAACAAAACATGGAATTTAAATAAACTCTTGTAATAATTGTTTTACAGATGATAGTATTGTCAGCAGAAAATGTTAAATATCTATTAATAATGGAGATTTGCTTGGGGTTTTGTCTGTAACAAAAACGATGTCACTGATTACGTCACACACCTAAAACGTCATAACCTAGAATAAATACATTCAAAATTTGAGCATTGCAATGTTAGACATTCTCATTTGTTATTAAACAAGTTTTAATAATACATAACCTGGTATTATCTATTATATATATTTGTTTTATTTAATATATATTTAAGTTATCAGAACTAAGTTTCCATTTTTTTTTTTTACTCCTTAATAATTTGATGATTTTACTTCTTATGAACAAACTCTCTGATATTAAATTTTCGACTCCCATCCCTCAGGCAATATTTATTTTATGTCGCCAAGAGGTTGATTTTTTTATTTTGCTAGTAAATAATAATGAATACAATTCCACTTAACTGAGTGCTTGAATGTTTATAGTAAGTTATCATTACTTACAACGCCCTTTTCCTATATCTGCTGAATTAGGGAGTGACGATTTTCATGTCAGACCCCAAGAGATGCTGGTACCAAGAGGAAAATTTCTATCTTTAATTTTTGCCGCTAAAGTTTGTGGGTTGTGATTGGTTGGTTTCAAAAGAGGCATGTTGACCAAGGGAGACAACCACCTATCTTAGATATATTTTTTCTGCCTGTTAGGAGATGTGGGTGTGAAAAAGCAAAATTTGTATCCTGTTTCTTTTGACATCTTCCACATCCTCCTCTGATCTACGTTCCCTCCTTTGGGGAATCGAGACTATCTGATGGATGCCTTTACTTGGTCTGTTCTCAACGGTCTGGGACTTCTTCCGCTAGTCAACAAGCCCATTCATATACATCTTTTTTTTGTCAGTGATGCAATTCCAGACAGACTGAGAATATTCATTCATAAAATAATGAGATATTCAAATTTTAAGTTAAAAATTATTTTAAATATAAAGATCCTTGTTTACATAGGTTTGGTTTGTTTTACGGCATACCAAATTTGGTGGGTCATTTAATGCGGCAAAGTTTTGAAATAAATTAATTCTTAATGGATAATATTTTGTTATAAATACATTTTTCTATTTAACCCATAGATGGGACCTAAAGGTACTACCACTCCAGGTCAGAGTGGAACCAGGGAGAAATGGTAATGAAGGGCTGCTCCACATTCCCCAAACCTCACCATCAGATAGAGTTTAATGTCATTCCCAGAATATGTAGACCCTCATCCACTGCCTTCTAGCACCC
The DNA here is from genome assembly GCA_023376005.1 of Doryteuthis pealeii. NCBI lineage: Eukaryota > Metazoa > Mollusca > Cephalopoda > Myopsida > Loliginidae > Doryteuthis > Doryteuthis pealeii. The sequence goes on from CM042167.1 coordinate 8,636,745, forward strand.
ATATAATAAAAGGGTTGGGGCTTGCCATAAGGGCAATAGGGTTGGGGCCATCATATAGGTGCTAGGGCTTGACATGACCAGCCGATTGATCAGAGGGGCCTCTCCAACCGCCCGTCTAGCCTAAGTAAGGGTCTAAGTGGAGTGTTGCAGGTCATGGATCTGTTCATCCACCAAGAATCCATCCTTAAGCATCATGGGTTGCCACCCACGGCCAACAGGTGGCCCCATTTGGGGGGGGGTCTTACCCCTCTGCATAGGTGAAGTTGGTGCATTCTAACGCCCCAACTGGCAGGGCGGCTGACTCATTAGGTTTAACATAGAATATAGATATATATCTAGATATAGATAGATTTTTTTTATCAGCAATTGTGTGTCATAGTACAAAAAAGTATTATCAAAACAATCATTACACAATCCTATACCACAATGGGGCCTCCTCCTCCTCTTAGCAATGTTTCTCTACATTAACATTGAATTGGCCAACAAACAGCCTATAGAAAAATGCCTTAAATTTACAAATTGAATAATTGCAGTACTATTTGGTAAAATGACAAATTCAAAAACCTTTCTAGTTTTGAGTGCTACAAACTTGATGTACATTTATAATAGTCATTAGAAAGCTAACACATTTTGCCAGGTGAAGTCTATCAATTATTAACGGCATTTGAGCATGAAAACAATAAGGTGCTCACTTTTAAATAGCTCAAATGACTTGAGGTTTTTCTAATATTAAAAGTGAACATAAAATCATTTATTAAATTTTTAATAGAAAAAAAATGATCCTCAGTTGTTTTTACTTGGGAAACATTTGTTAAGTTTTGTAATAATTCTTTTGTTATTCGACTTTTTCATCTATAATGATGGTATGTATTTACCCAAACCCCTCCACCACAGGCAGGGTGTGGTAATAAAGGTCATTTTTTAAGTGGTGTAAATCTTTATGAATTTAGAGTTTTCCTTCTCTTAGACTGGTTGCTATTTAGTGTATTTGTATATTTTCCTTTTAATTGGGACCATAACCCAATATTTTGGACTGAACACTATTTACTAATTATTGTAAGTTTGATATTTGGGCAAAATGCTATTTCACTTTACCATAAATCTAATATTTCTGACTTGGGGAGATCACATCAATTATTTAATTTATAGTCATGAAATCATTTAATTTATGGAATTAATTTTGTTAAAGTTAAAGGTTGCTTGTAGTCATTCCCTTACATCTGAATACAAATTATTTCTTATTTATTGTAAATTATGCCAAAAACTTAAGTCTTCAGAATTTAACTTTTCAACTAGTATCCTCAGGGTGGGGTCCAGTGGCTATATGAAGTACATAGTAGGGCAGACTGGTCTTTTTAATCTTAAGTATAAACAACATCTAGTAAAAAGGAAACTGAATTCAAAACCAGACCTGGAGAGGAATGGGTTGTGCCCGGCTATTTCTACCAAGACACATAAGTAGTAACCATATTAGAAGTAAACCAGATTACAGGATAAGTTGATAGGATTTTCATCAAATATTAAAAATACCCTCCCTAACCAAAAATACATAAATAGTGAATTATGATTTGTCTTGATTTCATATTTATATTCATTTCATAAATGGGTAATTCTTGTTAAATTCGCCCAGAAAAAAAAAAATTGTAACCACCGCCACTTCAAAATTTTCTAAAAAAAAAAAAATTATATTGATCTTGCTATGGAAAAATCAGAAATCATCATAACTTAAAATTGGTTGACTAAGACGTTTTTTTTTATTCTTTGGACAAAAATGCTTTATAAACCAATTTTTTGGAGTAGGGCAGCTCTAGAACTCATTTTATGACAAAGAAAGGTTACAAAAAGACGCCAATTTACATGACCCCTCTCAAATTTAGAGCAAAAAATCAACATAACTCCGCCAACGTTTATCATAATCCACTTGGATAAAATTTCAGAAAAATTGAAGGGGGTGGGTGACATGGCCTGATGATTTGACAATGGAATTACCCAAATATCAACCCAGGGGTTGAATATATACAAAATATCCTCTGTGTTGATAAGAGTCATCCTTTGATTTATATGGTAACATCTTTCCTGTAAGTTGTAGATTTTACAGACACATTATGTATAATGAATGGATTTGATGATTGTTTGCATCTCATACACTAATACCCTTGGGAAGTTGATGGATTCACTTTTTCTCCATCCAGCTATGCATAAAAGTAGGACAGACTGGGCTCTTTAACTTTGTTAGGGCAACCAGTCTATGTATTTATCTAACTCTTCCATACAAGTAGATATCACAATATTTTGTGAAGTTTAATGGGTTGAATTCAGAGTTTTCCTTCTCATAGACCGGTTACCATACAAACGTTAAAAAACCCAGTCTGTCCTATTAGTTTATCCATAGCTGGAGGAGAATAGTTGGATTCATACCGTTCAAAGACTATTTAGCACTCTGTGAATGTAACCAGCCTAATCAAGGATTAGAACTCAGTTTGTTGTGTTCATTTCCTACAACCACAACACTCTAGTCTCAAGGGAGAAAACTCTGAATCAAACCTGTTAAACTCCACTTAGAAATTAACCATGCGTCACATCTGCTTCGTGCTGAGGGTTGTAAATACTACATATTAAACTTATGTTTTGGATAAAATTTTTTATTAGAAATTAACTTAAAAGGGAAAAATAGCATGGATGTCATCAACTGTACACAAGCTTTTAAAAAAAAATTTTTTCAATTTCTAACAAATAAATGGTAAGTGTTCGTTCTGAATTAAATGCAAACAATACATATGGCTACTCAAATCATCTCACGCCGAACCTTAAAGAAAAAAAAAAAAAATTAAAACTGTAAATAGTACGACTATGACTGGCTACTTCTGTATAAAGAAGCCCCACCCAAACTGCCAGTTGAGTTTGAATGTTTATTTTATGCCTTAAAATTTGTTTCCTTAACTTCAAAATAAAAAGTCTGCTTGTTCTTAATCCCCAGATATTAAACATCCTTGTCTAATGTTCAATCAGAGATAGTTCTTTAATGACTTTTAAAGTAATTCATACTTATTTATATAATATATATATTATATATATAATAGTGAAAGGAAAATTCTTTGAAATAATCTAATACTAAACAGTGTTGCATTTAAAACGAACACCCCAGCATTTGATGGTATTCAATATCCATGGAAGTGTCACAGGATACTCAACACCCAAGTTTTATATTAGTGTCAACAAACGGATAGCTAAATTTAAAGCTGGGTGGAGATTATCAGAATTTGTCAACTCTTGCTTGACTGCAAAACAGCCAAATGTGAGAATCTAGCCCCCCCCCTTCTCTCCTCCTCTCAATTGTCTGATTAATTTTTTAGAAAGAAGCAGTAACCAACTTGGAAGAAAAAAATGATATAAAACATCTTCATTCTACAAGTAAGTCGATTCTCATGGGGTGCCTCCATGCTGGCCTTGTGCCACATCTAAGGTAAAGTACACATTTACGGTATAATTCCGTGTATATAAATTAACTTTTAAGAACACATTTTTTCGCGTGTCTGACATGCGGCCCCTCAAAATATTTGAGAGAGGGAGAAATAATTTTAATCTGAATATTTTCCTTGAAGAAGTAGTAATTGTCCCTGATCATTTATATCACAGAAGAGTAATATCTCCCCTCATTCAAAGCTAAAAGATTATAAATAGTTCTTTTTAATATACTTTATAATTTTCTCATAAGATGTTTTTGGAATAAATATATCCTGGCTTGTTTTAAAGACATTATTATGTTGGCACCCCTGTTAGAATGCACCTCTGCAGAGGGGAAGACTCCCCAATGAGGCACTCTGTTGTGGTGAACCTGTGATGCTTAAGGATAGAACCCAGTAGTGAAGCAGTCCGTGACGCACTATCCACTTTACGACTTTTCTTGGCAGTCGAGAGGCCCACTCCGCAATCAGCTGGCACGTGTCATAAACTCTAGCCTTATATGATTGCTCTTTGCAACGCCCCAATCCTTCTTGATCATATGAGGTGCTACCGAAGGCTGTGGGCTGAGGGTCTACTGTCCTGGAATGATGTTAAACTCATCTAATGGTGAGGTTCCAGTCTGGAAGTTTGGGGAAGGGAGTCACCCCTTCATCACCAGTTGCTCTCTGACCCAGAGTGGTAAGAACGTTAGGGTCCTATCTATGGGTTGAATATGAAAACATGAGTTTATATACAAAATGTGATTATCCATCAAGAAATGAATTTATGTCAAACTTGTCGGCATTAAATGAGCCCACTGAGGTTGTATGCATAAAACTAACCAAAGCCATATTATGGTGTGGCGTAATTAATATGAAACTCTTATTTTATACCTTATTTTTACATAAATTCTGATTCTCTGATGATAATCATTTTGTTATATAAACTCATGTTTTTCTATTCAACCATAGAAAGGACCTAACAGTACTACTATCTGGTCAGAGAGCCAATGTGATGACGGGTGCTCCACATTCCCCAACTTCCAGAACTGGAACTCAACCATTGAATAGAGTTTAACAATCATTCCAGGTACATGTAGACCTCAGCCACAGCTTCTAGCACCCTAATGATAAGTAAGGATTGGGGGTTGCCCCATAAGAGCAATCATATAGGTGCTAGAAGTTTTGACGTGGCCAGCTGATTGACCGGAGTGGGCCTCTCCGAGTGCCAAGAAAAGTCTAAGTGGAATATCAAGTCACGGACTGCTCCAACCTGGGTTCTATCCTTAAGCATCACAGGTCACAAACAGGTGCCTCATGGGGGAGTCTACCATCTGCAGAGGTGCATCTGAACAGGGGGGTCAACATAATAGTCTTTAAACGAACGGTATAGAATTCACAACTTCTATGAAGAAAGATTATAAATTGTCATATAAATAGAACTATTTAATCTTTAGCTTTTGAAATGAGATTTACTTTCTAGTGGATATAAAAATTTGGATCAAGGGACAAGTTACTACGTTTCAGAAATATTAAGTCAAAAATTATTCTACCACTGCATAAAAATAATTTGAGGGCGATGTCAGGCGAATAATTGGTCTTAAAAAGTTATTTATTACACGAAATATAGCCGTAAAGTGTAACTTACCTTAGATGTGCACAAGGCCAGATGGGGCACCCACGGGAGAATCGAACTTACTTGTAGATGAAGTATGGTTTATATCATTTTTTTCTTCCAAGTTGTTATGCTCTTTCTAAAATTAATCAACAATGAGGGAGAAGAGAAGGGGTGGGGCTTAGATTCTGCACATTTGGGCTGTATTTGCAGTCAAGCAAAAGTGACAAATTCGCATAACTCTTCCACCAGCTTTAAAGTTTTGCTATGCTTGTGTACCCAAGTATAACAACTGGGTGTTGAGTTACCTGTGACACTCCATGGATATTTTGATACCCTCAAATGCTGGGGTGTCTTTAAAGTAGCAAACACGTTTAGATCATTAGATATTTCAAGAATTTTCTTTTCATATATAATATATATATATAAATATATATATTAATTAAGTATGAATTTATTTAAAATCATTTAAGAAAACTATCTCCTAGCAATGCACTTGACAGATGTTATATCTGGGGATAAGACAAGCAGAACTATTTATTTTTGAAGTTAAGAACAAATTTAAGTGCAATAAAATAAAATTCAAACTACTGGCAGTTTGTGGGCTTCTTTTACAGGAGGTAGCCAGATCATGTTGATACTATACAGTTTATCTTTAAAGGTTGGCTGGTGGATTTGAGTAGCCATATGTATTTGTTGCATTTATATTCAGAAGAACACTACTTATTTTAAGAATGAAAACATTTTTTTTCTAAAGCTAGTGTACAGTTGATGAATCTTCATGCATATTTTTTCCGCTTTTAGTAATCTTCTAATAAAAAATTTTATCCAAAACATAAGGTTTATATTATGTTATGTAATTACCGAAACCCTCAGCACGACAGGAGTGACGCATGGTTAATTTCTTAAATGTGGAGTTTAAACAGGTTTGAATTCAGAGTTTTCATTCCCTAGACTAGAGTGTTTGTGTTGTAGGATAAATGGAACACAACAAACTGAGTCTAACCTTGATAGGGCTGGGGTGACATTCACAGATGTCAATAGTCCTTTGAAACGGTAATGAATCCACCATTCTCCCTCAGCTATGGATAAATAAGCTGAAGGACAGACTGGGGTTTTACGTTTGTATGGTAACCGGTCTATGGAGAAGGAAAACTCTGAATTCAAAACCCATGTAAACTTCACAAACAAAATATTTGTTTTATCACTAACTTGTATGGAAGAGGTAGATAAGATACATAGACTGGTGCCTAACAAAGTTAAAGAGCCCAGTCGTCCTACTATTTATGCATAAGCTTGATGGAGAAAAATTAATCCATAACTTTCCCAGGGTATTAGTGCATATGAGATGCAAAAAATCATCAATCCAGTTTTCATATAACTAATGTAGTCTGTAAAATCTACAACTTACCAGGAAAATGTACCATATAAATTCAAAGATGACTCTATAACAGAGATAAGTTGTGTATATATCAAACCTGGTTGATATTCTGGGTAATTCCATTCAATCATCCAGGCATGTCACCACCCCCTCAATTTTCTGAAATTTAATCAAGTGTGGATTATGAAAAGTTGGCGGAGTTATGTTGATTTTTTGCTCTACAAATTTGAGAGGGGGGAGGGGTGGGTCAGTAAATTGGCGTTTTTTGAACCTACTTGTCTATAAAATGATTCTAGAGCTGCCTACTCAAAAATTGGTTTATAAGAAGCATTTTGTCAAGAATAAAAAAAAAAACGTCTAAAGTCACCAATTTTAAGTTGATTTGATGATTTCTGATTGTTCCATAGCAAGATCAATATAATTTTTTTTTTTTTTAGAAAATTGGAAGTGGGGTGGGTTCAATTTTATTTTTTTCTGGGCGATTTAACAAGAATTACCCATTTATGAATGAATATAAAATATGCAATCAGACAAATCTATAATTCACTATTTATGTATGTTTTTTGTTAAGGCGAGGGTAATTTAATATTTGAATGAAAATCCTATCCCAAACCCCCCTTATCCCTGTAAAAAATCGGTTAACTTTAAATGGTTACTACTTATGTGTCCTTGGGTAGAAATAGCCCGGCCCAACCATTCCTCTCCAGGTCTGGTTTGAAATCAGTTTCCTTTTACTAGACTGGTTTGTATACTAAGATTAACAAGACAGTCGCCACTATGTAACTCATAGTACCACTGGACCCCACCCTGAGGGGATACTATTGAAAAAGTTAAATTCTGAAGACTTAAGTTTTGGCATAATTTACAATAAAAAGAAATAATTTCTGTAATTCAGATGTAAAGGGAATGACTGACAAGCAACCTTAACTTTTTAACAAAAATTAATTCATACATTAAATGATTTCATGACTATAAATTAAAATAATTGATGTTGATCTCCCCAAGTCAAAATAATAGATTTTAATGGTAAATAGTGAAATAGCATTTTGCCCAACATATCAACTTACAATACTAGTAAAAATAGTGTTGCAGTCCAAAATATTGGGTTATGGTCGCCAATAAAGGAAAATAATACAAATAACACTAAATATGCAACCAGATCTAAGAGAAGAAAACTCTAATTCATAACAGATTTACACCACATAAAAAATGACCTTGTACCACACCCTGCCTTGTGGTGGGGGGTGGTAAATAATACCAGCATAATAGATGAAAAGTCGAATAACAAAAAGAAAATTATTACAAAAACTTAACAAATGTTCCCAAGTAAAACAACTGAGGATCATTTTTTTTCTATAAGAAATTAAATAAATGATTTTATGTTCAACTTTTTAATATTAGAGAAACCTCAATTCATTTGAGCTATTAAAAGTGAGCACCTTTATGTTTTCATGGCTCAAATGCGTATAATTGATAGACTGTCACCTGGCAAATGTGTAGCTTCAAATGACTATATAATACATCAAGTTTGTAGCACTCAAAACAGAACGGGGGGGCGGAGTTTTTGACATTTGCATTATCCACCCAAATAGTACTGCAATTTATTCAATTTGTAAATTTAAGGCTTTTCTAAGGCTGTTTTGTTGGCCATTCAATGTTAATGTGAGATCATTGCTAAATGAGGAGGAGGCCCCCTTGTGTAAGGATGTGCTAATGATTGTTTTTGATATATACTTTTTTGTACTAATGACACCATGCTGATAAAAAAATTCTATCTATATCTAGATTAATCTATATTCCTATGTTAAACCTAATGAGTCAGCCGCCTGCCATGGGGCGTTAAGAAATGCACCAACGTTCACATGCAGAGGGGTAAGACCCCCCCCCAATGGGACCACCTGTTTGGCCGTGGGTGCAAACCCATGATGCTTAAGGATGGATCTTGTGATAAAGCAGTCATGACCTGCACACTCCACTTAGAACCCTTATTGGCTAGACGGGCGGTTGAGAGGACCCTCTGATCAATCGGCTGGTCATGGTCAAGCCCTAGCACCTATATGATGGCCCCAACCTATTGCCCTAGGCAGGCCCCAACGCCTTTTTTATTAATGTGCAGAAGGCATGGATGAGGGTCTACATATTCTGGAAGACTATTAAACTCTGAGTCTGTCATGTGAGGTTTGGGGATGGGAGCGCCTTCAATGTACATTTCTCCCTTGGTCCACCCTGACCTGGAGTGGTAGTACCTGTTAGGGTCCCATTCTTGGGTTAAATAGAATGTATTTATAAGACAAATATTATCCTCATTAAGAATAATTTATTTCAAAACTTTGCCGGCATTAAATGCCCACCAAATTTGGTATTGACCGTAAACAAACAATAACCTATGTAAACAAGGATCTTAATTAAAAAATTTTTAACTAAAATGAATATCTCATTATTTATGAATAAATTTCTCAGTCTGCTGGAATTGCATCACTGAAAAAAAGAATGAATGTAAAGAATGGCTTGTTGACTAGGCCGGAAGAAGTCCCAACGTAAACAGACCAATAAAGGCATCCATCAGATTAGTCAGATCCCAAAGGAGGAACGTAATTTCAGAGGAGGAGTGTGGAAGATGTCAAATAGAAACAGATACAAATTTGCTTTTCACACCCCATCTCCTAACAGGCAGAAAAATATACTAAGATAGGTGGGTTGTCTCCCTTGGTCAACATGCCTCCTTTTGAAACCACCAATCACAACCCACAAACCTTTAGCGCAAAAATAAAGATAGAAATTTTCCTCTTTGGTACCAGAGCATCTCTTGGGTCTGACATGAAAATCGGTCACTTCCCTAATTCAGCAGATATAGAAAGGGCCGTTGTAAGTATGATAATTAACATAAACATTCAAGCCCTCAGTTAAGGTGGAAATAAAAAATTTGTCATTATATTTACTGCAAATAAGAAAAAATCAACCTCTTGGGGACATAAATAAATATTGCCTGAGGGATTGGGATGCGAAAATTTACTTCAGAGAGTTCTGTATCATAAGTAAAGTAAAAATCTATCAATTTATTTAAAGAGTAAAAAAAAAAATGAAACTTAGTTCTGATAACTTTAAATATACCTATTAAAATAAAACAAATTATATATAAATAGATAATACCAGGTATGTATTTATTAAACTGTTTAAAATAACAAATAGGAATGTCTAACTTGCATGCTCAAATTTTGAATGTTATTAATCTAGTTATGACGTTTTAGGTATTTTTTGTTTTTTGTGTGACGTAACAGGACATGTTTGTTACAGACAAAAACCAAGCAAATTCCATATTATAGTATAACTTAACATTTTCTGCTGACAATGACTATCATTCCTTTTAAAAACAATATTACAAGAGTGTTTATTTGAAATTCCATGTTTTGTTTATATATTTCCTGTTTCTAACTCTTTAATCCCACATTTGTGTGTATCAGTTCTGAAATTCTTACTACTTCTACTTTGCAATGAACAGTAAAAAAAATAAACAAAAAGGGTCCTGTAAACAATGTGTTGTTTTGCTTCTCAAAACCACAAGATGTCACACATTATCCTTATGAGTGAACTCTGAAATTTGTTGTGGTTATGTTAAAATACGTTAAGTGCCAGTTCTGCCTAAAATTAGATCTCAAAACTGATCTTGTTATATTCTTGGATTTTTATTCACATGTCATCAGTGGGGGGGGACCTTGCATACCTCTCCATCATTTCGTATAATCCCATCGATTTAAATAAAAATCATGCAGCTAGACTCTTGCACCATCTCTGCAGTACCCTAACATTAGTTACTTAGGGATTATGGACATTGTAGGGCCGGTTTAGCCTCGATTGTAGAGTGTCTAACTAGGAACGCAGGTGACAGGTTCGATTACAGCCTTGCCAACTCAGAGCGTATGTGTAGGCATAGGGATCTGTACAGTAAGTGAGAAGCTGATGAAACCATTAGAAAATTACATGATGATAGTAATGGCATGTTGGGGTGTTTTTTATTGGCCTGACTTAGGAATATGGCATTTGTAGGGCCGTTTAGCTCAGTTGGTAGAGCCGTGACTAAGAACCGCTAGGTCCAGGTTTTATTACTAGCTAAAAGTCCAGCTAAAACGCAACAGTCCTATCCAGCTCCAAAGTTAAAGCAGCAAGCCAGTTAACTACTTATTGGTGACCTGAGTCCTTTTCATTATGAAAGGGATTTGGCTTAAATGACCAAAAGATGGTGATATGCATTAAAAGTAACAACTTAAACGCGGTGTAATGGTTTCATCAAGAATAGATAGGTGAAACTTGAAAGTTCAAATCGCTGGAGGTGGATGGTTGCATTTCAATACTATTGACCCTTAAGCACCGCTTTTTGATCTCGATTATAGAAAGGAACAATGTTTTCATTTACACCGTCAATTATCCGGTTTTTTGTCTTATAACAACACCTCTAGTCTCAGAGAATAATAACTCTGATTAACCTGTTAAACTCCCTTAAGAAATTAACCATGTTCAATCTGAGATGAAATAAATACTTTTTAAGGTAATACATAATTATATAAACTTATGTTGGATATAGTAATTTTATTAAAGAAATTAACTTAAAAGTGAAAAAATATGGGACTTAAGGCCAGCCCTTTTAATCTTGATTAAAAAGGGGGGACATGTTTTATTTACAACCGTCAATATCCGGTGTGTTAAGGGTTAGTTTTAATTTTTTTAAAGACATTTAAAAACCGTCTGTTAATAACACAACCAGATATTGATGGTATAAATGAAAACATGTCCTTTCTTTAATCGAGATCAAAAAGGGGTGCTAAGGTCATATGGTCCAAACTTAAACTATGGTAAATTAGTAGCAGACTAAGCTCTTTAACATTGATATACAACCAGTTTAGAAGAAGTCTGAATTTAAAATTGACCTTGTGTCACAACCAATGATTGTGCAGGTAGATAAATAACATTATCTTGGATTTTAATCAATCAACGGTGACCTGAACCTCCCCCATCTTTGGGGAGTCGCTGTGCATATGTGAGGTTAACTGTCCTGAGGTGAAAACCCAGTCACACTATCTTTTGGGTAATAGTACCACTACTATTCTACTACAAGGGATGACTTTGGCATTAAATAACCCATAAGATGAAATGAAGTCTCCATCATTTCAAAAGTGACCTATATTCACAAAACCAGGGTTTTAGACATAAGCTATAAAATTATTATGTTTTTGAATAGGCTTGAGATTAGTATTATCAGCATTATTCGGATAGTTGTCCCCATCTCATTGTTATTTGTACAACGTTTCGGCCGAGTAGCCTCCGGCCTTCTTCAGAATATTCTTGTCGTGAATGGGAGCCATCAGGAATTCGAACTTAACTCCTTTATTAGTACATAGAAAAATCCATTAACACAACTCCTACCCCAGCAGGTTGCGAAATGAGAAACCGATACCCCATGGACTAGAATAAATGAAGGATGAGGGTACAATAGTCCGATAAATGCAGATAATACTAATGACTGAATTATACAGATCGAGGGCTTCTCCATTTTGCACAGAGCTAGGTCTAAACAACATCGTAGCATCCTTGAGGCTGTTATATTTCTTTTCTCAGACTACTCCTGTGCAGACACCGAGAGCACTCCATCTATTTACGTGGGAGATATGCATAACCCTGTTTAACCTAGGGCACACACAACCCCCTTCCCATTTTTTGTCCCCCCCCTCCCAGGTTTACCCATTTGTTCTTACAATTCTTTACATTCTGGACTTTTAATTGTCACCGGTGTAATACTTGAAAAGTACCGGTCCGAAAGGCCTTCGGTATCCCCTTATCATAAAAATATATCACCTCCTATTTTACATAGATTCCTCTATTTTTAGTAGTTTACAAATTTTCATGTACCAAACTCTTATTATAATAACTAGTCTATAAAACAATAATAATTTTTCTAAGGTTTGAAGATTCAAACATAATGAGAAGTAAACAATAACAGCAAAAATACTTCTGACAATTTTAAAAATTTTAGCATTCTAAAACAAATAATGATTAAGTGTAACAAATATTAGGCACAGATCTACTGGGAAACCATCAACTACACAGATGGTTCTTCAGATTATTTAATTTAATACTTTTTTCAATTTATATATTCTTATAGTCTTATATAATACCCATAGTATATATAGTAATAATTATTGCGGAGACAGCTCTGCAACCATTGTTTCATGCTAGGAAATTTATTTAATTCTCAAGTGTAAAATGCCAACCATACACTACATTTGTAGTTGTGCATTGCATAAAAATGTGGTGATTTTTGTAAAATTCGCACAGCAAGTTTTTTTTATGGTTTTAAACCTAAAAAAGAAGCAAACAAATAGAAGAACAACATGGCTTTGCAAACAGATTATGAAGCGTTCTCCAAAATTTGGAACAGGCACATGGGACGCTGACTGTGCAAGATAAGCAGGACTTGACACAGCAGTTGCAAGCAAATCTGACAAGTTTGTTCATTGAGAATCTGGGTTTTTTTTTTTTTTTTGTGGATTGCGTCTTCTTCACCGTTCTACATGTTGTCCAAATGATGAATTCAACTTTGTGATGCGTTTCTGCCAAAACGCTGGATATCATCTTAGGGCAGTGTCACGAAAATGAGTGATTTTTTAAGGTAACTACTAGCCCAGGGGTTCACTCATCATTCCAGTGGTGTGAGAAGCACCTTCAATTTAGAATAATTTTTTTCTTTGTAATAGTATTATTTATATATTCGTTTCTTTATTATCAATTTTATCATATATCAGATTTAGAGAGTGAAATATATAGTGATCTTTTGATAAAAACTGTAGTATGATTCACATTTGATATTTTTGAAACAAGTATAAATTGTAGTAGTGCGAGATCAGAGCAAAACCTTTAAGGGTGCAAGAATAGCAAAAGGTTGGGACCTACTCACTAAGCAAAGAAAAACCAAATATGTGATAGCATTGTTTGTTTATGTGTTGTTGCTCCTTTCGCACAACTCTTCTTGATAGAAGAGGGCTTATTGCCAATGTAAATCTGTTGGGCCTGGTGATTATGTCACAATAGATACATCTTTTTTAGGGTGTCTTTTGTTGTCATGGCAATCCTCAAATCACGGGGCGATTGGACTGATCTTAAAAGTTAAACATTGAGAGAAAGTGTCTTCCATTCTGCAATTGATCTCCACAAAACTGTTTTTTATTTCACTGATGTTGAGATGAGGCTTTGATGAATAGTATTTCTGTGTTATTCCGACTATGTCCTCATGGTTCATTGTTATCTGTTACTACGTTTTCGGCATATGCGCCTCTGGCCTTCTTTCGGTATTTCTTGATCTCATTTTGCACACAGACAAGTTAATGCTGGTTTGAAGCTCAGCATAATTTCTTCCTTGCTACATGAGAGCATGTGATTGAACAATCCCGCCTCGCACTCCCAGTAGCAGACTATAGAAAGTTCACTGTGCAATACACGCTGTTGACTTTCATAGTTTCGGTGTTTTGTGCATAGCAACCTTTTTCAATTCATTTGAGTAAACAAAGGACTCGGTTGCTTATGTTGGTCACTCAGATGTAAATATTAAACATATGCTCATCAGAGCTTCTATTTCAAGAACTGGTGTTTCAGCGGCAGTTAGTAATCATATTTCCAGAAGGTTGGGTTGGTTTAATCCAGTTTATCTTGACTGGTTTGCAACTGAAGTGTTTTGGATCAGCGATCTCGTATGTGTGAATCTTATCAGGTTACCGTATTATTTGTGAATTAGACCAACTTAATTTTCATTCCTCAGGGCCAATCCTAGCAGCCATAGATGAAAAGGGTTTGGGAAATCATATCAGGGTGCTAGAGCTTGCTTGTGGAATGTAGTGACAATTTTGATTATTCATGTTAAGACAAAAACCTCATAGATGAAATGACTGCCAATTGGAGTGATCCAATAAATGCTTCTAGCCCTGACAACTGGCACCTCTGCAGAGGGTAAGAACCCCTTTTGAGGCCATGTGTTGGCGACCTGTGATGCTTAAGGACAGGAACCATATGTTGGATGAGCAGTCCAATGACATGCAACACTCCACTTAGACTAACGGGCCCCCTCTGCATTAGCGCAAGCCCCTAGAATTGCGATGTTTTTACTGATGGAACAATAAGCCATTTAATCCTAACTTGGTATCCCATACAAATGTATATTTGTTTCCAAGAAACTAATTATAGTTAGTCTGGAAATGTGGAGGGGAGAAAAAAAAAAATACTGGACGTATAATAGGAGGGTAAGAGTCAATGACGCTACATATAGCATTATGCAACATAAATACGAACATACATTATGTTATTCAGGTTGACCGCACATAAAACATGTGTTGACTTGTAGATATATTCTGAATTTCATTTAGGAGGTGTTTGGATCAATGTATGTTATGCAATCCAACACTTGAGTTTTTGATTATTTTAACAACAAGTAACATATATTCACAATACTGCTTTTTTTTTTTTCATTAAACCATTAACTTAGAAAGCTTTCTGTTATTTGCAAGGATTAATTACGGGTCAAGTCACCAGTTCCTGTAAGATTATTAATTGGTCTGTTTTAATACTATATTGGTGAGCACTTGAGCAACCGAGTCCTTGTGTTTTCAAAAATGACTTGATATGCGTATAAAACAAACAACAAATTTGCAGAGAAACATACCCAAAGATTGACTACTCTTCTCTCCTCCGATTTTATCAGTAAGCCTTAACTATTTCGCTTGAAATTCCTACTATAGAAATAAACTGAACGCCTCATTTTAGTGCCAGTTTTGCAATAAATGTTTATTTTCTTGGCACCCGTTATTTACAATACTAATATATATTCTATTATTTATTTTAATATTTACTTCAATTCAAAAGTTTTTATTTTGTGAGAATGGTTAGTTGAAACACGCATTAAAATGACGGGTTCAGTTTTATTTTATGGTAGGAATTTACAGGGAAATACTTAAGGATGAAAGATGCACTTGTTTTAATCTTATTAAAATAATTATTCCATTTGATTAAACATTGACTAATTAGGTGTATAGGAAGTGTAAATAATTACAAAGCATATGATAAATACAACAAAACTCCACAAATATACTTTTTATATTCTCCTTACTGATGTGGATTTTTTATATAACATGTATTACTGAAAGATATGCCAGAGTGAGTAGGCTTAATGCTCAAACTGAAATGAGGAGTGCCTACTGATCATGAGCAAGGTGAAGCGAGGTTCAAAATGGTTTGTATTGCTGACTGTTAAGTAAGCTCAACATATAAACATTCTTTAAAAACATTGTCTCGTAGTTATAATATCACTGTAATGGTTAATTGTGGAATGGACATTCCCCAGAATTCAACATACTAATACTCCTTTAATATAATATGAAAGAAAGCAAATTACTGGCATTTAAGAATAGATATAGAACAAGTATTTTATTCATATAGCAAAATAAAAACAATGTAAAATAGATTTTTGGAAACATAGCCTGAGGGTGGGATTAAAAATTCATGTCAGCGAGTTGTACCGCTAAGTGAGTAAAATCATTCAAATACATTAACGATTCAATAAAATTAAACAATTTGAATGGTAAACTTTAAATGATGTATTAAAATAAACAACTATATATAATATATAATACCAGTCATATTTATTAAAGCTTGTTTTAAAAACAATGAGGACTGTCGTAATGTTGCATGTTCAAATTTGTGAGTGTATTTATTCTATGCTATGAGAATTTGGGTAATGTACTAAGCAGGTGACATATGTTTTGATTACAGACAGAAAACAGAAGCGAATCTCCACTATTATAGAAAGATATAGATAATGAAGTATTTGGTTTTTATCTTTTATATTCTTGTTGTGTCTTTATTCATTGTATCTTTTTAGGAAAAGTGAAGCTAAAAATTTTGCAAGCCACTCTAGACAAAAATAGGGTGCAGATTAAATTTTGTCTTCGCTTGTCTCCACCATTTTCCTGTATAAAAGGACATTGCACTCAGTCATCGTACACACAATAATCTCTCTCGTTAACTAGGAGACCTGAGTTAGAACAAAAAGAAAGTAGGGAAAATTTACTAGAAAACAGCCGATTCCATTGTCTCTTTTAGGTACTACATGACACTTATACAATATTTGGTAAGACATAAAAAACAAAGCAATTTTTTCATTTCCTTACAATATCTTCCTTTTCTTTTTTTTATTTACTAGGTTTTAACAGTTAAGTAGATTATATTCCTTCTAATAACAATCGATCCTTCACATGGTTTTTGACACGTGTGACCCTCTAATTTTACTGAGTACTAATTTCAGGTAAACTTCTGTAGAAAGTCATTAGTGTAGGCACAGGTGTTGGGATGGGTACACTATAAGCTGTAGGAGTGGCAATATCTTCATCAGGAACATCATCCTCTTCATCTTCCATGTGATTAGTGTCTTCATCCATGTACTGGTCTGCTAACTTGATTGTGGTATGTCGTTCGAGAAGTTAGGAGTTCGGTCATCCACGTGGTCATACACTGTGGCCCAGTGGTATTCAACTACAGCTGATTTATGGGCAGACCATTTGCTCTTCACTCCAGAATTTTGCATCCTCAGCAAGCCTCGTGGTTCTTTAAGGGCAATTCTGGACTGGAACATTTGGTAATACTTGAGCAGAAGTGGATCTTCACAAGCGGCGACAACAGCAGCAAGCAACAAGAGGTTTGGCCTGAATTAAGAAAAATAATCATGTTATTACAAAGGACATCTGACTGATAAATATCTTTTTTTTTTTTTACAAAGGGGTCATAGACCAAAGGATACCTTGAACGGAGATTTGAATCATGGCCCTTTGTTTCTACAACAGTGCAGGTGTTATATCAAAAAACACAGCACTGTTTCTTTTGACTTTAATTTTATTGAATTATAACAGCCGCAAAGTGAGATTTGAACTCAAGTGTCCCAGCTTTGTTTCAAGAATGCTTGCTAACTACTAAAAAAAAAAAAAAAACAAGACACAAATATAGCATGAAGTTTAGTTGGACTTGAGCTAGTCGCAAAAGTATGTCTGTTCAACTTAGTTGGTAGAAAGTTGCCATTCAAATCACCCAAGAGTTATGATCAAAAAAGAAGCATGTTGAGAATTAATAAATAGTTTAAATGCTCATCTCAAATAAATAATAGTCCTGAAATTTTATAAAAGTAATAATTAAAAAGCCTTGAAAGACTTTAAAATCTATTCTCTACACATTACAGACGGCATACTCTGCCTTTTGTCGTACTCAATAACCCATTTCAGGGGTAGTTCAAGATATCCCAATGATTCAAGTAAAAGTCAATTTGGAATCTCGAAAGGTCACTAAGTATGACAAAAAGTAGCTTGAAGAAGGCTGGAGATGTTAGCAGTCTGCAATGTGTTTAGAGAATGATAATAACATCCTCTGCTCAAAACAGATACTGTTAAATCTGCTGACCAGATTAGAATTTTTATTATGTTGTCTGGTATATAATGGCTAATGAACTAAAGACCCACCCCCTCCTGAAATTTGTTTCTATCAATATTTCTAAGTCAATTGAAAGTATATAGCCAACCAATTATGTATAAGTAGGATGTTGATGCAAAGTCACAAGTAGGGATCTCAGTGAGGATCGAACTTGCTATTGAGTAGTTAATGAATCTACAAGACAATCAACCATTACACTATGATGGAACACTCTTTTATATACACCACTAGTTCCAGTTAAGTATATGGCATCCAGCAAGTATCAAAGCTACTGTATTAGCACTGATTTTGGATATCAAAGTAGTAGTTATAGTAAAGTCGTTTGGCTGCCTAATTCGGTATCACCAATGCAGTGAGGAGTCTATTCCTTTCCTGGTGCTAGACCAACCAGTGAAAAGGGAATAGACTCCCTCACTGATTGGCTGATACAGACATTAGCCGCCAGACGACTTTACTATTATACTACGTCTTGATATCAAAAAAAAGGAGATATTTTAGCATCTGAGTGGAGCGTCAACACCTACCATCAGCTGCCTCATTTACCACCCAGATCCTGTGCTACTCATAAACACTGAGTTGGCAAGGCCGGGTATCGAACCAGGAACATTGGATTCCCTAGCCAAACGCTCTACCCGACTGAGCTTAAACACTATGTAGTAAAAGAGACATATAGTATCTGAATTGTTACTGCATCAAATATTTATAGTAAGGCAATGATGTGTGTAATACGATTGTTAATACATCACGCATTACTCTAAAGCAATAGAATTTATATTTACAGCTCCAGATATATGTAACTGTGATGAGGAAGTTTGCGTTATTGAGTTGGATTTAAGAGTATTCTTGCAAACCTTTTTGTATGTTTAACATTAGTTAGAACCCCTTCAAATATAACTTCAATAGAGACTTTCTCCTCTTTAGAAGGCAGTAGAAACTAGTTGATGATGGCCACCTGAATTATCAAAACTTAATAACATGGAACCCCAAACTGTATGTTCAATAGCCCATGGAACGCAAGGACAACAGTATCAGCATTACTAGTTTCTTCAAGAAACAGGAGTTATTCTATACTTTGCCTTTATAGCAAACGTTTGTTCTCGCTCACACAGCAGAATCAATATCAACAAATCCATGATTATATAAATATATATATATATAATATATTATAGACATACACACACATACAGAGGTCCATAGAACACCACTTTTACCTCAGGTGGGTAATATGACCAGCTCCCATCACCAACTTTGACCTGTCACAGAGTTCTAGATCAAGCATTTCAAGTCAAATACATGATTTTCATTTCTTTCATCAAGTGACAAATTTTTGAAACCTGCAACACTCACAATACAAATGTACATACATTCTTTTTTAATTTCTTACAACCATTACCATCTTCATAACGTCTAATAGCACTTATATTATTATACTGTTTGAATGCATACAGTATCACCCGATTGATAAGTACTAATAATAATGGAGATTCACTTCTCTTTGTCTGTAACAAAAACTGCATCACTGCTACTCACATTGACCCAACACATAATGCCAACGCATAAAATGAATCAAATACTAAAATGCTGAGCAGCCATCAACATGTTCAAAATAGATCCCGGCATTAATATAATTTTATATTGATGATGTTTATTCATAACCATATTTAAGTTATCAGAACTAATTTCCATTAACAATTGTTTTCTTTTTTTTTTTTACTCCTTTATAAATGATGATTTTACATACTTATGGTATAGCCTCTATGACATTGAATTTCAGCTCCCATCCCCTCAGGCAATATCTTTCAAAAATTATTTTATATCGCACAGAGTGTCCTTTTATTTTGCTAGCTACTTCTAATTCATTTTCTTAAAAATTTACTTTCTTCTAAACAAGAAGATATAATTTTGCTGTTTTTTTTTTTTTTATGAACATTATATGATCAAATAAATATTTATAGTATTATTATATCAAACTATGAAAAAAAAAAAACTTATGTATTGTATTTTTTTACTTGAAAAATTGTTGGGTGTACTACACATATAGGTATTCTTTGTGTCTTCACCAAGAAAAACAAAAAACAATTGAATGTTTGTTTCATTTACAAGGGTTTTGTGATTACTATCAATAATATTTTCATTTAAAATAAAGTAATTTACTTACCACAGTGGTGTTGCAGGTTTCCTTTTTACCTTTCAATTTTTCAGCAGCTGCAAGTCGGTTCAACGTGTCTTTTTCAAGCACGTCATATTTGCTTTGGGAGATATGCGCCGTCTACAAACAAAATTAAATTTAAGGTGATACTTTATTATTTATTCAAGTCTGTAGGAGTAGATGCACACACACACACACACATTAACACATCAAAACCAAACTCAGTTATACCTGCAGTCATGATTTCCAATCCCTTGGTTAGTAGTGCGTATACTCTGATTCAGTGAAAAGACAAGTAACATCATCACAGGAAATAATCATGGATTAACTCTTAACATTCGAACGCCGCATTCCACCCGTCAGAAGTCACAATCCATTCTTAA
>CM042167.1:8657326-8676649 GCA_023376005.1 Doryteuthis pealeii
TATTCCTGGAAGTATGAGTCTTCTTATAGATTTTATTATTTATCGTCTATATCGTCACCTGCAGTCATTTGTGCAGTGATGAGGCACAAGGTCAATTTGTTAAGTTAGGAGTTTAACATGTCCTAAGCTTAGTAAAGACTACTCTTATTTTGCAAATATACATCTCATATGGCTTCCATATTTCAAATGTTTATATAAAACATGAGTTTCATTTCTTTTTCAAGCCATCAACACTGCAATAGTACATAGATATGCATTTACAGCACACACATTCATGCGTATGCAACACTCCACTTTGGGCCTTACTTGGGGTTAGACAGTTGGGTCAAAGAGGCCCAACCAACAATCTGCTGGTCATTATAAGCCTTAACAATCATATGAATGTTGCTGTATTCTTCAAATTGCTCTTATGACAAACACCCAACTCTTTTTTCATTCATATATATGCTAGATAAGACAGTGGCAGGTAATTTATTATACATAATGAAAATTATTTTTTAAAACTAAGCATTTGTCATCATGTCATGTAAGGATGGAATATCCTGACAATTTCTGGCAACCTTCCTATCATTCATTGACCGTGGGCGGTCTTCTGCACAGCATCCACACATAGTTGGTCAATGTATGTCCTTGCTGGGCGGCCCCCATATTAGTATGCCCATATGTTGGCTTCCACAGGAGAATGTCACTTATGAGCTCGTCCTTGCTTCTCTCAGCATGCTAGTCTCCTCTCTCTGGTTTGTGTGGGGTGCAGGTGGCCAACGTTGTTCAAGACTGCACGCGGGCATTCTTGTGGCAGCTCATCTGCTTAGCATAATTCTCAAGGTGCTTCATTAGGTCCAAGTGGTGAAGAAGTATAGGTTTATTAACCACAGCCTGGAAGAATTGTTACTTTAGCTCGTCAGTGAGATCAGATTTTCCATATGACTGATAATTTTGTTTGTGGCCAACGCATGTGTCTTTTCCTATTCATTGTATTTAACATTGCTTTCTGTGATGAGCTATTTACTACCTAGGTATGTAAATTGTTCTACTGGCTTAAGAGGCTTACCATCAAGTGTGGAGATTCTCCTTTCCTTTTTTGTATCATTCCATAAATTAAGAAATTATTTAAATGCCTTTCTTTTTTTATATATTATATTTTTAAAAAATAAGATTTGGCATTAAATCACTAAAGTTAATCTGTTATGAGCCTGTTCAATACTTAATTAGGTATCCACTTAAGCAACAGCAGGTACTGTAAGGAACATGAGTCATTTGTTTATCAAAAATGATTTGATTCAGCATAAGATAACCCAAAAAAGGTTGATATGCTCACAATCTGCCCACTTATTACTTTGGATATCAATACACATGTGCAGACTCACAAATATGGTTGAAAATCCATCCATCATAGAATTAGGGATAGGGTTTAGTAATATATTGATATTGAAAGCAATAAGTAAGATGGACTTGAGATTGTATTGGACATACTAAAAATGTACAATCCTCATTTGTTTATTAGAATGACTTGATTCAGCTTTAGATAACCCAAAAAACGTTGATATGCCACAAAACAAAAACAATCAAGTGATCGCTTAAGCAACAGCAGGTACTGTAAGGAACATGAGTCCTTTGGTTTATCTAAATGACTTGATTCAGCATTAAATAATATGAAAGAGGTTGATATGCCACAAAACAAAACAATCAAGTGATCGCTTAAGCAACAGCAGGAACTGTAAGGAACATGAGTCATTTGTTTATCTAAATGACTTGATTCAGCATTAAATAATATGAAAGAGGTTGATATGCCATATAAAGAAAACAATCAACCAATCAAATACAAATTTATGACCAATACTGAAAATAGTAAACACTTTTATTTATATTATATTTAACATAAACTTCTTTGTTAACACATATTTATTATTGAATCTTTTTTTAGATCATCTACATTGTATTCTTCAGATAATCATGTGTTCTTATTTTCTGTTTTATTTTTGTTTGAGTATTCAATGCTTTCTTAGATGTTATTATCTTCTTTTTTTTCTATATCTCAATGTATTCCATAAAGTTTTATATGGCTATCATCAAAATACTATTTTCTTTTTTTCTTTCATTTGTATATTTCACATCTGCAGACAATTCTCTCAGTAAGTTCTAAAATAATGGCTGAAATAGTAACAGGTTTTGATGTATATTTTTTTATATCAACTTATTTTGTTAGAAAAAATATCTATTATTTATTAAAACAGTTTTTTTTTATATACATTGTCCAAATCATCTTACTTGTAATGCAATATTTTGGAGCCAAATACAGATTTACAAACACTTTAGATAGTTAACTGTTTGAACCTGATAACAATTTTTTTAGGTTGACTTAATTGTTTGGACCATATGACCTTTAGGCACCCTTTTGCGATCTCGATTCATAAGACATTTTTTTCATTTACACTGTCAAAATCCGGTTGTTTGTTAGGGGTTAATTTCATAATTAAAAAAAAATCTAAAAATCGTCTGTTCACAAACAACCGGTGTAATAAAAAAAACATGCCCTTATGAATCGAGATTGCAAAAGGGGTGCCTAAAGGTCATATGGACCATTGTTTTCATTAGTCTAAATTCCATTGAAGGACGTTGGTCATTTGATTGGCACAGTGCTGTGGGGATGGAGAGTTGGATAAAAAGAAAGAAATGAACAACAATTTTTTACTAGTTCAATTGTTGAGTATTTAAGCTGGTTGTTTTGGAACTCTTAGCTCAGTCGGTAGAGCGTTCATCTGAGAACCATAAGGTTCCTGATTCAATACCGGCCCTTTAACTTGGCATATGAGTAATACAGGGATCTGTGCGGTAAAGTGAGGAGCTGATGGTAGGTGAGGTGTTCCACTTCAGATTCTAAAAAACACTCTCCTTGGTCTCATACTAGTGAAAAGCTAATACCAACTTTAGGCCACCCCGACGACTTTACTTATTGGGTTATTTAAAGACAAAGTCAGACTTTTTACAAATAGTTGCATAGTTTCAAGTACCTAATGATAATCATTTGGGAATTATAGATTTGATTAAATATTTCGGACCATATGACCTTAAGGGACCCTATCCGCGATCTCGACTCGTGGGGACACTTTTCTCATTTACACCGTAAAAATCCGGTTGTTTGTTAGGGGTTAGTTTTATGATAAAAAAAAAAAACTCTAAAAATTGTCTGTAAACAATTAACCAAATTTTGACAGTGTAAATAGAAAAAATGTCCCCACGAATCGAAAAAGGGGTGCCTTAAAGTCATATGGTCCAATATTTCTAATATAAATAATTTGAATTCAAGTATTCCTATTTGATAGTAATGAGTTAATAATTGGCAAAAAAGATCTTTTTATCCCATTGATGAAACCCTAACAGATATCAGAATGAAACTGGTACTAACAGCAAGGGGTGACTCCACACTCTCCAGAACTTGAGTCTCACCACCAGATGCAGGCTAATATTGAGTATTTGTAACTGTATTATTCAATTTGTTGTTGTACACTGTCACAATCCAATTTGCAACTTAATGGTAGTATAGCGTTAGTTTCGTATTTGCCTGGGAGAGTTGTCTGCCCGGTTTAGTTTGCTGGTGCCCGCTAGGGGATATAGTATTTAAGCGGCTGGTTCAAAACGCTTCTCTCTCTTTTCCTGTTCCTGATACTACAAGACACATGGGTTAGTTAAGGTCTACCCCGTCTCGTTGGGGCGTTCGCCCCCCCCTTACATTACTGTACGTGAATTAACACAGCATGGACTATCCCTAGTCTCATGTCTGTGGCTTTTATATGTTATCTTGTACCATTCATGAATGTGTATCTATCTTTTTACCTATGTACTTTGTATCTCGTCATATCCATGTGCTGTACTATATTAAATGTTTTGTCTGTCAACCTTCGTCAGAGTTTTGTATATCAAGTATATAACTTTGAACCCTTTTTACAGTAGTAATGTAGGCTTTATATTTTTTTCTCGTGGCGCTGTATTGATTTCCTACAATAACCATTACACCACAAGCAGCAACTCCGATTTGTCTATGTAATGCTTCACTTCCACTTTCCGAATTCTGCAGTTGTTACATAATTCATGGGTAGCTTATGAATTGTGTAGATATTTTTGAATCAAAATCGAAGGGAGTTGAGTGGAAAATTACTGCTAGCATTATTGGCATGTGGTGACCCCCACGAAATGCACAAATAGATGCAGGTGAACAGAAGTTAAGTTAGTTGCAGCCAGACTGCCAGACTGTCACTGAGAGAAGATGTTCTCTCAAGATGCCGCTTCTCATCTGCGCAATTTGGGACTGGGGTTGTTTTTAATAAAGAAAAGGGAAAAACAACAACGTCTTTGTTAATTAATCAACAAGAGATGATAAGACTGCCCAACCTAAACAGAATGGCCCAACAGCCAACGAAGTAGACAAGTAGAAGATAAAAGTAAGAATCTATCATCCCTTCTTTCTGTCACTCTCTAGCCATACCCGATATGTTAAAGGGGTATATAATACAATCAGTTTCAGGAGATTTGAGAGCCAGTTCAAAAATAATGTTTCAAAATTGCCAATTATTTTATATATATATTTACCAACTCCTCCGCACGAGCAGGATACGACACAAGGTCAATTTCTTAACCGGAGTTCAACAGGTTTGAATTCAGGGTTTTCCTTCTCCTAGACTGGTTACATAGCCATGGTTAAAGAACCCAGTCTGCCCTGCTATTTACCCATAGCTGGAGGGAGAGTAGGATTCATACCTTTCCCAAGGGTATTAGCGCTAAGTGAAATGCAATTACCACGTCCAGGATTTGAACTTGGGGGCCCGAGTCCATTTCCCATGACTTTAACGATTACACCACGCGCTTCCAATTATTTTATATAAGATTATTCCTTTCAATATTACTTGACCATAAAATAAGCATATCTTAGATTTGGCACAAGACCAGAAGTTTTGAGCACCTAGTGAGAATCAAACTCACTACTCAGAAGTAATTTACATGCAAGACTAACTTCCTCACCATCTTGAATCCAAGTTGTAGTACTAATAGAAGTATATTTTGTTTTATGCCATATCAACCACGGTGGGTCATTTAATGCCAGGAAAGTTTCAAAGCAATTTTTTTGTAAACAAATTCTCTATTTAACCCTTAGATGGGACCCTAACAGGTACTACCACTCCAGATCAGAGTGGACCTAGGAGCAATGGTGATGAAGGGGTGTTCCACATTCCCCAGAACTGGAACCTCACTATCAGATGCAGTTTAATGTCATACCCAGGACATTAATAGATGTATAGTCTTTTGATATATATTTAAAAATGGGAAAAAAACAATCCAATAGATAGTTCTGTCAGCATGGTTTCAAATATACTGAATGTATTCCCTGCAGAGGGCTAAGAACCCCACTCCCCAAAACGGGTGCCTTAGTTATGACACTAAACTGCATCTGATGGTGAGGCTACAGTTCTGGAGATTTTTTGGAGTGTGAAATACCCTCTCATTGCCCAAGTAGGGTCTTATCAAATAGATGTTTAAAAACTATTCATATTTGATAGGATTATATTTCTCTGAACTTTTGAGATCAGGCCTGATGATTTGTATTATTTGGACTATTGTCTTCATCTTTATTGTTATATGTACAACGTTTCAGCCAATGTGTCCTCTGGTCTTCTTTTCAAGAATGTTCTAGAGTCCAACAAGAAATATCTGAAGAAGGCCAATGGGCACATCAGCTGAAACATTGTATAGATAACGATAAAGATGACAGCAATAGTCTGAATAATCCAAATTGATAGGATCGCGTGCACAAAAACTATTCACAAATAACTACTCAGAAAATTCTACATAATGGTTCATGGTGTGACCCTAAGTATAACAGGTTTGAAATCAGAGTTTTCCTTCTCCTAGACTGGTAACCTATACAAGGTTAAAGAGCCCAGTCTGCACTACTATTTACTCATAGCTGGAGGGTGAATATATGAATTCATACCTTTGCCAAGGGTATTAGCACCATGTGAAATGCAAACAGTCACATCCAGGATTTGAACTCGGGTCGACAAGTCCATCTCCTACGACTCTAACCATTACACTACGCACCTCCATCTATGCACCAAATTACCATCGAGATTGGTGGTTTTCAAACTGGATTCAGGCAAGGAAAAATATAATAGGATTTTTAAACATTGAATGGCTGGGGCCGTGGGGAGTTCAGAGTGAAAATGAAATCAAAGGGGTCAATTTGTGTAAAGAAAAAAAAAAGGTTAATCTAGATAAATATGCATTTAAAGTTTTTTTTATTATGTAACCACTTGTGTATAAAATGAGTTGTTCATCTGATGATGAGGCTACAGTTCTGGAGATTTTTTGGAGTGTGAAATACCCTCTCATTGCCATACTCCCAAGTAGGGTCTTATCAAATAGATCTGTTTAAAAACTATTCATATTTGATAGGATTATATTTCTCTGAATTTTTTTAGATCAGGCCTGATGATTTGTATTATTGTCTATAGTTCATTATCTTTTCAGAAAAAAAAATAATGTTCCATTCATTAATTTTTTTCAGAATACAAGGTGTGTCAAAACGTACAAAAAATCTCTATACTTTTTTGATACACCTTTGATATATTTATATACTAGCAAAAATACCCGGTCCATGACAGGACTAATTTTTTCATAAGAACACCAGTGACAAAGGGAGAAAACAGGTGTAAGAGAGAATAAGAGGAAAATATTTTATAAAATTTTTAAAATTGCCGAGAATTTGTATATTACAATGTTTGTTTTTTTGTTTACATTTAAAATGTAATTCTAAACTTGTTTTAAAACAATTTTTTTTGAGAGAGACAAACAGACTGGGTGAAAGAGAGAGTATCTAGCCTGTTGAGTTAAAGTGAAATGTATTAGTCAAATTCATTTCCTTTTTGACTTTATTTTTCCTTACTGTGAAGAGTTCTAGAAATTGGTTGATTTTGTTTAATTATATCACTTAATTAGTAAAAATCAAAGACCAAATTTTGTGTGTTTCTTAGTTAGAAACACATTAATGTTTCTGCGAGATTTCAAATCAGAATGACATCTCTTTTTGGAGTTATAAGTCGACACGTACATACCAGAAACATTCTTTATATATATATATATATGGAATGGATAGTAGAGTAAGTTGGGTTAAAGGGACCATTAAACCCTTTTTACCTAGATCATAATAATTATAGTTTCCAACAGTGTCAGATACTGTTGGAAACTATCATTATTATGTAAAAAATAAGTGTATAAAATAAGTAGTTTTCTATTATCTAACCCCACACCATAATATGGTTTGGTTAGTTTTATGGCATATCAACCTCAGTGGGTCATTTAATGCCGACAAAGTTTTGAAATAAATTCATTCTTGATGGATAATCACATTTTGTTTATAAACTCATGTTTTTCTATTCAACCCATAGATAGGACCCTAACAGGTACTACCACTCTGGGTCAGAGAGCAATGGTGATGAAGGGGTGCTCCACATTCCCCAAACTTCCAGAACTGGAACCTCACCATTAGATAGAGTTTAACATCATTCCCAGGACATGTAGACCCTCAGCCACAGCCTTCTAGCACCCATATGATAAGAAGGATTGGGGGTTGCCATAAGAGCAATCATATAGGTGCTAGAGTTTGACGTGGCCAGCTGATTGACCGGAGTGGGCCTCTCCGACTGCCCAAGAAAAGTCTAAAGTGGAATATTGCCAGTCACGGACTGCTCAGCTACCTGGGTTCTATCCTTAAGCATCACAGGTCACCACAACAGGTGGCCTCATTGGGGGAGTCTTACCCCTCTGCAGAGGTGCATTCTAACAGGGTGGTCCAACATAATATGTCTTTAAAACAAGCCGGTATAGATTTCACAAACATTCTTATGAAGAAAGATTATAAATGTATATAAAATAGAACTATTTATAATCTTTAGCTTTTGAAATGAGATTGTACTTTCTGTGGATATAAAATTGATCAGGGACAAATTACTACGTTTCAGGAAAATATTAGTCTCAAAAATTATTCTACCACTTGCTATAAAAATATTTTGAGGGGCGCATGTCAGGCGAAAAATTGGTCTTAAAAAGTTATTTATTACACGAGAATATACCGTAAATGTGTAACTTTACCTTAGATGTGGCACAAGGCCAGCATGGGGCACCCAGTGAGAATCGAACTTACTTGTAGATGAAGATGGTTTTATATCATTTTTTTTCTTCCAAGTTGGTTATGCTTCTTTCTAAAAATTAATCAGACAATGAGGGGAGAGAGAAGGGGGGTGGGGCTAGATTCTCACATTTGGCTGTATTTGCAGTCAAGTCAAGAGTTGACAAATTCTGATAACTCTTCCACCCAGCTTTAAAGTTTGCTATCCTTGGTGTGACCCTAAGTATAACAACTTGGGTGTTGAGTATCCTGTGACACTTCCCATGGATATTTGATACCCTCAAATGCCTGGGGGTGTCGTTTAAAAGTAGCAACACTGTTTAGATATTAGATTATTTCAAAGAATTTTCTTTTCATATATATATATATATATATATATATATATATAATAAGTATGAATTATTTAAAAGTCATTTAAAGAAACTATCTCTAGCAATTGAACCATTGACAAGGATGTTTATATCTGGGGATTAAGAACAAGCAGAACCTTATTTTATTTTTGAAGTTAAGAAACAAATTTTAAGTGCAATAAAATAAACATTCAAACTACTGGCAGTTTGGGTGGGCTTCTTTTACAGGAGGTAGCCAGTCATGTGATACTATTACAGTTTTATCTTTAAGGTTGGCTGGTGAGATTTGAGTAGCCATATGTATTTGTTTGCATTTATATTCAGAACTGAAACACTTACATTTATTTTTAAGAAATGAAAACAATTTTTTTTTAAAGCTTAGTGTACAGTTGATGAAATCTCATGCATATTTTTTCCCTTTTAAGTTAATTTCTAATAAAAAATTTTATCCAAAACATAAGTTTATATTATGTATGTATTTACCAAACCCTCAGCACGAGCAGGATGTGACGCATGGTTAATTTCTTAAGTGGAGTTTAACAGGTTTGAATTCAGAGTTTTCATTCCCTGAGACTAGAGGTGTTTGTGGTTGTAGGAAATGAACACAACAAACTGAGTTCTAATCCTTGATTAGGCTGGTTACATTCACAGAGTGCTAATAGTCTTTGAAACGGTATGAATCCAACTATTCTCCCTCCAGCTATGGATAAATAATAGGACAGACTGGGTTTTTTAACGTTTGTATGGTAACCGGTCTATGAGAAGGAAAACTCTGAATTCAAACCCATTAAACTTCACAAAAATATTGTTGTATCCTACTTGTATGGAAGAGTTAGATAAATACATAGACTGGTTGCCTAACCAAAGTTAAAGAGCCCAGTCTGTCCTACTATTTATGCATAGCTGGATGGAGAAAAATTGAATCCATAACTTTCCCAAGGGTATTAGTGCCATATGAGATGCAAACAATCATCAAATCCATTTCATTATACATAATGTAGTCTGTAAAATCTACAACTTACAGGAAAGATGTTACCATATAAATCAAAGGATGACTCTTATACACAGAGATATAGTTGTGTATATATCAACCCTTGGTTGATATTTGGGTAATTCCATGTCAAATCATCCAGGCCATGTCACCCACCCCCTTCAATTTTTCTGAAATTTTATCCAAGTGTGGATTATGATAAAGTTGGCGGAGTTATGTTGATTTTTTGCTCTACAAATTTGAGAGGGGGGTCATGTAAATTGGCGTCTTTTTGTAACCTATTTTTGTCTATAAAATGAGTTCTAGAGCTGCCCTACTCCAAAAAATTGGTTTATAAAAGCATTTTTGTCCAAAGAATAAAAAAAAAACGTCTTAAAGTCAACCAATTTTAAGTTATTGATGATTTCTGATTTTTCCATAGCAAGATCAATATAATTTTTTTTTTTTTTTAGAAAATTTGAAGTGGGGTGGGTTACAATTTTATTTTTTTCTGGGCGATTTAACAAAGAATTACCCATTTATGAAATGAATATAAATATGAAATCAAGACAAATCATAATTCACTATTTATGTATTTTTTTGTTAGGGAGGGTATTTAATATTTGATGAAAATCCTATCAACTTATCCTGTAATCTGGTTTACTTCTAAATGGTTACTACTTATGTGTCTTGGGTAGAAATAGCCGGGCACAACCCATTCCTCTCCAGGTCTGGTTTGAATTCAGTTTCCTTTTACTAGACTGGTTGTTATACTAAGATTAAAAAGACCAGTCTGCCCTACTATGTACTCATAGTAGCCACTGGACCCCCACCCTGAGGGATACTAGTTGAAAAGTTAAATTCTGAAGACTTAAGTTTTTTGGCATAATTTACAATAAATAAGAAATAATTTTGTAATTCAGATGTAAAGGGAATGACTACAAGCAACCTTTAACTTTAACAAAAATTAATTCCATAAATTAAATGATTTCATGACTATAAATTAAATAATTGATGTGATCTCCCCAAGTCAGAAATATTAGATTTATGGTAAATAGTGAAATAGCATTTTGCCCAAAATATCAAACTTACAATAATTAGTAAAATAGTGTTCAGTCCAAAATATTGGGTTTATGGTCCCAATTAAAAGGAAAATAATACAAATACACTAAATAGCAACCAGTCTAAGAGAAGGAAAACTCTAAATTCATAACAGATTTACACCACTTAAAAAATGACCTTGTACCACACCCTGCCTGTGGTGGAGGGGTTGGGTAAATACATACCATCATTATAGATGAAAAAGTCGAATAACAAAAGAATTATTACAAAACTTAACAAATGTTTCCCAAGTAAAAACAACTGAGGATCATTTTTTTTCTATTAAAAATTTAATAAATGATTTTATGTTCACTTTTAATATTAGAAAAACCTCAAGTCATTTGAGCTATTAAAAGTGAGCACCTTATTGTTTTCATGCTCAAATGCCGTTAATAATTGATAGACTTCACCTGGCAAATGTGTTAGCTTTCTAAATGACTATTATAAATGTACATCAAGTTTGTAGCACTCAAAACTAGAAAGGTTTTTGAATTTGTCATTTATACCCCAAATAGTACTGCAATTATTCAATTTGTAAATTTAAGGCATTTTTCTATAGGCTGTTTGTTGGCCAATTCAATGTTAATGTAGAGAAACATTGCTAAGAGGAGGAGGAGGCCCCATTGTGGTATAGGATTGTGTAATGATTGTTTTGATATATACTTTTTTGTACTATGACACACAATTGCTGATAAAAAAAATTCTATCTATATCTAGATATATATCTATATTCTATGTTAAACCTAATGAGTCAGCCGCCCTGCCAGTTGGGGCGTTAGAATGCACCAACTTCACCTATGCAGAGGGGTAAGACCCCCCCCCCAAATGGGGCCACCTGTTGGCCGTGGGTGGCAACCCATGATGCTTAAGGATGGATTCTTGGTGGATGAACAGTCCATGACCTGCAACACTCCACTTAGACCCTTACTTAGGCTAGACGGGCGGTTGGAGAGGCCCCCTCTGATCAATCGGCTGGTCATGTCAAGCCCTAGCACCTATATGATGGCCCCAACCCTATTGCCCTTATGGCAAGCCCCAACCCTTTTTATTATATGGGTGCTAGAAGGCAGTGGATGAGGGTCTACATATTCTGGGAATGACATTAAACTCTATCTGATGGTGAGGTTTGGGGAATGTGGAGCAGCCCTTCATTACCATTTCTCCCTGGTCCACTCTGACCTGGAGTGGTAGTACCTGTTAGGGTCCCATCTATGGGTTAAATAGAAAAATGTATTTATAAACAAAATATTATCCATTAAGAATTAATTTATTTCAAAACTTTGCCGGCATTAAATGACCCACCAAATTTGGTATGCCGTAAAACAAACCAAACCTATGTAAACAAGGATCTTTATATTTAAAAATAATTTTTAACTTAAAATTTGAATATCTCATTATTTTATGAATGAATATTCTCAGTCTGTCTGGAATTGCATCACTGACAAAAAAAATGATGTATATGAATGGGCTTGTTGACTAGGCGGAAGAAGTCCCAGACCGTGAGAACAGACCAAGTAAAGGCATCCATCAGATAGTCAGATCCCCAAAGGAGGGAACGTAGATCAGAGGAGGATGTGGAAGATGTCAAAAGAAACAGGATACAAATTTGCTTTTTTCACACCCACATCTCCTAACAGGCAGAAAAAATATATCTAAGATAGGTGGGTTGTCTCCCTTGGTCAACATGCCTCTTTTGAAACCAACCAATCACAACCCACAAACTTTAGCGGCAAAAATTAAAGATAGAAATTTTCCTCTTTGGTACCAGCATCTCTTGGGGTCTGACATGAAAATCGTCACTCCCTAATTCAGCAGATATAGGAAAAGGGCGTTGTAAGTATGATAACTTACTATAAACATTCAAGCACTCAGTTAAGTGGAATTGTATTCATTATATTTACTAGCAAAATAAAAAAAATCAACCTCTTGGCGACATAAAATAAATATTGCCTGAGGGGATGGGAGTCGAAAATTTAATATCAGAGAGTTTGTATCATAAGTAAAGTAAAATCATCAAATTTATTAAAGGAGTAAAAAAAAAAAAATGGAAACTTAGTTCTGATAACTTTAAATATATATTAAAATAAAACAAATTATATATAAATAGATAATACCAGGTATGTATTTATTAAAACTTGTTTAAATAACAAATGAGGAATGTCTAACATTGCATGCTCAAATTTTGAATGTATTTATTCTAGGTTATGACGTTTTAGGTAGTGTGACGTAATCAGTGACATCGTTTTTGTTACAGACAAAAACCCCAAGCAAATCTCCATTATTAATAGATATACTTAACATTTTCTGCTGACAATACTATCATCTGTAACAACAATTATTACAAGAGTGTTATTTGAAATTCCATGTTTTGTTTATATATTTCCTGTTTCTAACTCTTGTTAATTCCACATTTGTGGTGTAAATCAGTTCTGAAATTCTTATTATTCTACTTTTGCAATGAACAGTAAAAAAAATAAACAAAAAGGGTCCTGTTTAACAATGTGTTGTTTTGCTTTTCTCAAAACCACAAGATTGTCACACATTATCCTTATAATGAACTCTGAAATTTGTTGTGGGTTATGTTAAAATACGTTAATGCCAGTTTCTGCCTAAAAATTAGATCTTCAAAACTTGATCTTGTTATATTCTTGGATTTTTATCACATGTCAATCAGTGACCTTGGCATACCTCTCCATCATTTCTATAATCCATATTTAAAAAATCAGCAGCTAGACTCTTGACACCATCTCTGCATACCCTAACCATGTAGCTTACTTAGGGAATTATGGACATTGTAGGGCCGGTTTAGCTCAGTTGGTAGAGTGTCTAACTAGGAACTGCTAGGTTACAGGTTCGATACCAGCCCTTGCCAACTCAGCGTATGTGTAGCATAGGGATCTGTACAGTAAAGTGAGAAGCTGATGAAACCATTAGAAAATGTTACATGATTGATATTAATGGCATGTTTGGGGTTATTTTATGCCTAGAACTTAGGGAATTATGGACATTGTAGGGCCGGTTTAGCTCAGTTGGTAGAGCATCTGACTAGGAACCGCTAGGTTCCAGGTTTCATACTAGCTAAAAGTCATGCTAAAAGCAACAGTCCCTACAAGCTCACCAAAGTTAAGCAGCAATGAGCCAGTTCAATACTTAATTGGTGACCTGAGTCTTTCATTTATGAAAGGGATTTGGCATTAAATGACACAAAAGATGGTTGATATGCATTAAAAGTCTAACAACTTAAACGCGGTGTAATGGTTGTCATCATAGGAAATAGATAGGGAAACTTGAGTTCAAATCCTGGAGGTGGATGGTTGCATTTCATATAACACTATTACCATTAAGCACCCCTTTTTGATCTCGATTAAGAAAGGACATGTTTTTCATTTACACCGTCAATATCCGGTTGTTTGTCTTATAACAAACACCTCTAGTCTCAGAGAATGAAAACTCTGAATTCAAACCTGTTAAACTCCACTTAAGAAATTAACCATGTGTCACATCCTGAGATGAAATAATGACTTTTTAAGGTAAATACATACATTATATAAACTTATGTTTTGGATATAGTATTTTATTAGAAATTAACTTAAAAGTGAAAAAATATGGGACCTTAAGGCACCCCTTTTTAATCTTGATTAAGAAAGGACATGTTTTTCATTTACACCGTCAATATCCGGTTGTTTGTTAGGGGTTAGTCTTTTAATTTTTTTAAAGAAATTTAAAAACCGTCTGTTAAAACAACCAGATATTGATGGTATAAATGAAAAACATGTCCTTTCTTAATCGAGATCAAAAAGGGGTGCCTAAAGGTCATATGGTCCAATTAAACTATGGGTAAATAGTAGGGCAGACTAAGCTCTTTAACATTGATATAGCAACCAGTTTAGAAAGAAAAGTCTGAATTTAAAAATTGACCTTGTGTCACAACCTGATTGTGCAGGGTTAGATAAATACATTTATTCTTGGATTTTTATCAAATCAACAGGTGACCTTGGCATACCTCCCCATCATTTTTTGGGGAGTCGCTGTGCCATAGTGGTTAACATGCTGAGGTGAAAACCCAGTCACACTATTACTTTTGGGTTAAATAGTACCACTACTATTCTTCTACAAGGATGACTTTGGCATTAAATAACCCATAAGATGAAATGAAGTCTCCATCATTTCAATGATCTATATTCACAAAACCAGGTTTTAGACATAAGGCTATAAAATTTATTATGTTTGAGATGAGGCTTGATGATTAGTATTATCAGCATTATTCGGAGTATTGTCCCCATCTTCATTGTTATTTGTACAACGTTTCGGCCGATATGCCCTCCGGCCTTCTTCAGATATTTCTTGTCGTAATTGGGAGCCATCACGGAACTTCGAACTTAACCCTTTATTTAGTAACATAGAAAAATCATTAACAACAACTCCTACCCCAGCTATGGTTAGCGAAATGAGAACAGGATACCCCATGGACTAAATAAATGAAGATGGGGACAATAGTCCGAATAATGCAGATAATACTAATGACTGATTATACAGATGAGGGCTTCTCCATTTTGCACAGAGCTAGGTCTAAACAACATCTAGCAGTCCTTGAGGCTGTTAGTATTTCTTTTCTCAGACCTACTCTGTGCAGACACCGAGACACTCCATCTATTTACTGGGAGATATACATAACCCTGGTTTAACCTAGGGCACACACACATACCCCTCTTTCCCCATTTTTTGTCCCCCCCCCCCCCAGGTTTACCCCATTTGTTCTTATCAAATTCTTTACATTCTGACTTTTAATTGTCACCGGTGTAAATACTTGAAAAAGTACCGGTCGAAAAGGCCTTCGTATCCCCTTTATCATAATAAAATATCACCTCCCTATTTTACATATGATTCCTCTATTTTTAGTAGTTTACAAATTTTCATGTACCAAACATCTATTTATAATACTAAGTCTATAAAACATAAATAATTTTCTAAGGTTGAAATTCAAACATAATGAGAAGTAAACAATAATCAGGCAAAAATCACTTCTGACTAATTTTTAAAATTTTAGCATCTAAAAACAAATAATGATTTTAGTGTAACCAAAATATTTATAGGCCACAGATCTACTGGGAAACACATTCAACTAACAGATGGTTCTTCAGATTTATTTAATCTTAATACTTTTTTTCAATTATATATATTCTTTATAGTCTTATATAATACCCATATATATATAAGTATATAATTATTTGCATGGGAACAAGTCTGCTACCATTGGTTTCATGCTATGAAATTTATTTAATTTTTCTTCAAGTGTAATAATGCCAACCATACACATACATTTAGTTGTGCATTGCATAAAATGTGTGATTTGTTGTAAAAATTCGGACAGCAAGTCTTTTTTTTATGGTTTTAAGCCTAAAAAAGAAGCAAACAAATAGAAGAACAAACATGGCTTTGCAAACAATTTATGAAGGCGTTCTTCAATTGGAACAGGCACATTGGTGACGCTGACTGTGCAAGATAAGCAGGACTTGACACAGCAGCTGCAGGGCAAAATCTGACAAGTTGTTGGTTACATTGAAGAACTCTGGGTTTTTTTTTTTTTTTTTTTGTGGCATTGCGTCTTTTCTTTCACCGATTCTACACTGTTGTCAAAGAGTGAATTCACTTTGGTGATGGTTTGCTGCCAAACCTGGACTAATCACTCTTAGTGGTCAGTGTCACGAAAAGTGAGTGACTTTTTAAGGTAATTTACTAAGCCAGGGGTTCACTCATCATTCCAGTGGGTGTGAGAAGCATCCGTTCAAATTTAGAATAAATTTTTTTCTTTTGTAATTAGTATTATTTATATATTCGTTTCTTTATTTTCAGATTATTATCATATATCAGATTTAGAGAGTGAAATATATATGATTTTTGATAAAACTGTAGTATGGATTCACATTTGATATTTTTGAACAAAAGTATAAATTGTAGTAGTGCGAGATCAGAGCAAAACTCTTTTAAGGGTGCAAGAATAGAAAAAGGTTGGGAACCACTGCACTAAGCAAAGAAAACCAAATAGTGTGATAGCATTGTTTTGTTTATGTGTGTTGCCTCTCTTTCTGCACAACTCTTCTTGAAGAATGAGATGGCTTATTGCCAATGTAATCTGTTGGCAGCCTGGTGATTATGTCACAATAGATGAGATCTTTTTTAAGGGTGTCTTTGTGTCATGGCAATCCTCAAACACGGTGGCCATTGGACTGATCTTTAAAAAGTGTAAACATTGAGAGAAAGTGGTCTTCCATTCTTGCAATTTGATCTGCCAAACAACTGTATTTTATTTCACTGAATGTTTGAGATGAGGCTTGATGAATAGTATTATCTGTGTTATTCGGACTATTGTCCTCATGTTCATTGTTATCTGTACTACGTTTCGGCCGATATGCCCTCTGGCCTTCTTTAGGTATTTCTTGATCTCATTTTGCACACCAGACAAGTTAATGCTGGCTTTGAGCTCCCACATAATTTCTTCTTGCTACATGAGAGCATGGTGATTTGAACAATCCCACCTCCACTCCCAGTAGCAGACAAGAAGTTCACTGTGCAATACACGGCTGTTGTACTTTCATATTTCTGGTTGTTTTGTGGCATAGCAACCTTTTTCAATTCATTTTGATAAACAAAGGACTCGGGTTGCTTATGTGGTCACTCAATTAAATATTAAACATGCTCATCAGAGCTCTATTTCAAGAACTGGTGTTTTCAGCGTGACATTATTGTAATCATATTTCCAGAAGGTTGGGTGGTTTATCCAGTTCTATCTTGACTGGTTTGCACTGAAGTGTTTGGATCAGCGATCCAGTATTGAATCCTTATCAGTTACCGTTATTATTTGTGAATTAGACAAACTAATTTTCATTCCCAGGGCCAATCTCTAGCAGCCATATGATGAAAAGGGTTGGGGAAATCATATAGGTGCTAGAGCTTGACGTGTGGATGTTAGTCAATTTTTGATTATTCATGTCAAAGACAAAAACCTCATGATGATTGAAATGACTGCCAATTTGGAGTGATCCAATAATGCTTCTAGCCCTGACAACTGCACCTCTGCAGAGGGTAAAACCCCCTTTTGAGGCCATGTGTGGCGACCTTGATGCTTAAGGACAGAACCTTGTTGGATGAGCAGTCCATGACATGCAACACTCCACTTAGACTAGACGGGGCCCCTCTGATTAAGCCAAGCCCCTAAATGCAGAGTTTTTATCTATGAACAATTAAAGCCATTTAATCCCTAACTTGTATCCCATACAATGTAATTTGTTTCCAAGAAAATATATTTATAGTTAGCTGGAAATGGTGGAGGGGAGAAAAAAAAAAATACTGGGACGTATTAATATGATTTTTAAGAGTCAATGACGCGTACATATCAGCATTTATGCAACATAATACGATACATACATTTATGTGTATTTCAGGTTGGGATACCGAATAAAACATTGTGTTATCTTGTAGATATTTCTGAATTCATTTAGGAGTTTTGGATCATTGTTATGTTTATGCACCACACTTGAGTTTTTGATTATCTAACAAACAAGTTAACATATATTTCACAATACTCTTTTTTTTTTTTTCATTATACCATTAACTTTTAGAAAGCTTTCTGTTATTTTTGCAGAGGATTAATTACGGGGTCAAGTCACCAGTTCCTGTAAGATTATTAATGGGTCTGTTTTAATACTTATATTGGGTGAGCACTTGAGCAACCGGAGTCCTTTGTTTATCAAAATGACTTGATATGCTATAAACAGAACAACCAAACTTTTGCAGAGAAACATACCCAAAGATTGATACTCTTTCTCTCCTCCATGTTTTATCAGTAATCCTTAACTATTTCCTTGTAAATTCCTACTATAAAATAAACTGAACCCTCATTTTATGTCCATGTTTTTGCAATAAATGTTTTATTTTTCTTGCACCCGTTATTTTACAATACTAAATATATTCTATTTATTTTTTTAATATTTACTTCAATTCTAAAAGTTTTTATTTTGTGAGAATGGTTAGTTGTAAACACAGACATAAAATGACGGTTCAGTTTATTTTATGGTAGGAATTTACAGGGAAATACTTAAGGAGTTGAAAAGATTCACCTTGTTTTATCTTATTAAAATAATTATTCACATTTGATTAAACATTACTAATTAGGTTTATAGGAAGTAAAATAATTACAAAGCATTATCGATAACAATACAAACAAAACTCCACAAAATATATTTTATATCTCCTTACTGGTATGTGGATTTTTTTATATAACATGTATACTGAAAGATATGCTCAGAGTGAGGGCCTTATGCCAAACTTGAATGAGGAGTGCCTACTGATCATGAGCACAGGTGAAGCGAGGTTCAAAATGGTTGTATGTGCTGACATGTTAAGTAAGCTCAACATATAAACATTCTTAAAACATTGTCTCGTAGTTATAATATCAATGTAATGGTTATTATTGTGGGAAATGGACATTCCAACCAGAATTCAAATACTAATACCCTTTTAATATAATATGAAAGACAAGCAAAGTTATCTGGCATTTAAGAATAGATATAGAACAAGTATTTTTTATTCATACTAGCAAATAAAAAAACAATGTAAAAATAGATTTTTGAAACATATTGCCTGAGGGATGGGAGTTAAAAATTCAATGTCAGCGAGTTTGTACCTAAGTGAGTAAAATCATCAAATTCATTAAAGGATTAAAA